>CM076461.1:15567655-15655155 GCA_038419695.1 Scomberomorus guttatus
TCTATCCTTTTTTCCTCTCTCTTCTGCTGATTGACTGGGAAGGAATACCATCGATATGTACCATAAATTAAATCAAAAAGAGTATTGAAATGCGTCTAAACGTGTGCGCCTACAGTTGCTGTGCTTCCCAATTTTTGCTTCCCAACAATTTTACTTAAAATGGTACCACACATGAGTCCTTAACAATCTTAAATGTAAGCAGTTTAAATATACTCTGAATGCTGCAGCCTTTGGCGTTCACGTTGACACAAAACAGCTGCCGCGTGTTATCTCACAGCAGAAAATAAACTGCTTTATTATTTTCACTACACACTCCAGCAGCCTTCTTCTGTTATTGTTTCCTTTCTTTTCTCAAAGCCTTTTCTACAATTTATCTCGAGTGTGCAGAAATGTGTGTTTACACGGCTTTTGTCAGTGTGTATGCATCTTTGTATTTCTTGGGTGTGCAGGGGTAAAAGGAGGGTGACCCAGAGTGTTTGTGCATCTTGAGACAAAAAAGACGCGTGTGCCGTGCTTCTCTATGTGTTTGAATAAAAGTGGCAGCATACGACTCCCGTATGTGTCTCTGCCTCAAAGTCTGACAGAGGCAGGAAAACTTGAATGAGAGATCATGACATGAGAATCCACAGCAGTCCAGAGCTTCACAGATCTCCTGTGATAAAATGTCTCCTGTGGGATTTTCATAAAGCAAAGGGAGTGATGAGGCCGTGGGTGCCGAAAAGGAGGGACAAAGAACAAACAGACAGACAGGAAGGAAACAGTTCTCATGGACAAAGCAAAGGGAACTGTGATGTGTGTACGAGTGTGTGCACGTGTGTCTCACCTTGCCTCCTGCGACTACTGATCTTCCTGAAGCAGGTTCCCTCGCACAACCTGTTGAGCCTCTGTTGTTTGATCAACTCCATGATCTCTGGCTGGATCTTCTCCCTCAGCTCCCTTCAAAAAAAAAAAAAAAAAAAAAGGCAGACATACACATTATTAGCTCTAGAGAAATATCTGACTCCTGTAAACCACACCCTTCCAATGTGGCGGGCAGACAAAAGATGCTCTACCGCTTGCAAGTGGATTCTATTACATTTCCACAGGTTTTCTGGCTGCGTGCAATATTCATCTGACTGACTGACAAAATCCCCTGGATTATGACTGTCAGGAGGGAACAGAGAGCATGCCAAACACACAGATACACACATGCATGCACATACGCACACACACTGCTCCGTCTCCTGCTCGGATCACTGTCATTTATTCATGCATCTACATGTATGTCTGTGTTGCATATGAATGCCAAGCACACAGCACTAGCCGCCATGAATTATGTATATTATCTGCCAGAGCAGCGCTGCTCCTGCTCTTTTATTTCTCTCCGCTATAGCTGAGTCCTTTCTCTTCCAATTTAATTCACATTACACACACATAAAAGCTTTGCATCTCTAACATTTTCTTGTATTTTCCCCGTTCCTGTGCTCTTGATCACATCTTTGTCCTTCCTTTCTCTTCCTCATCTCCTTCAGGCTCATCCACTTCTCGTTTCCCTTCATCTGTCTCTCTGCCTGTCTATGTGTTCGCCTCATCGGCGACTCCAGTCAGTCCATTGATCTGTGGTTGGACATTCACTCTGACACTTTTAAAAAGAACAGCTAGTGGGGAAGGCGTGGCTCATCGTAGGAAAGGACGGATGATGACCGCTCTGTTGGCGTATCAGTCTTCTGACTGAGCTAGAAACAGGTGAGACTTCTTTTGTTTGAGAGTTTCAGATGGTTTTGGCCACGCAGTCGTCTTAGAAAGTAGCTCCAATTTCAATTTGAACCGATTCTTTCCGCCAGATGCAGAAAATCACAGACAATTGTAATTTAAGTGCTGAGGTGCTGCACTGGTAGACCTCTATAAAAAGGAAGCACTCCGGGTTGGTGTCAGGTGTTCAAAGGATGAAAGAAGTGAGGCACTCTGCTGTAAAGGTGGCACAAAAGCCCATTTCAAGCCTTGCGGAAATGTACAGTACCAACACAGTATATCAGTAAAATATTGCCAAATACAGGTGGAAAAGGGAATCAATAATGAATTAAGTTAAGCCACTTTTCATTCTAATTTTCTGGGGACTGCTTTAAAATTAAGCTGTGAATTAACATTTTTCTCATAAGTGTATACTCAGCAGTTCTGAATCGACCTGCTGCATGAATTTTTTATGCGATGTCGTTGATATTTTTTGGTGTAAGCAACTTTGTATAAATATAAAACTTCCTCCATACTGTGCCGTACAATACTTTGCCAAAAAATACCTTTTACTAACTAGCAAAATAACGGCATAAAATAAGCTTTGATATGAAGCCATCATGGTTCATCTTCACCTTCTATAAATGTTTAAGTATTATTCACTATAATAATTAATAGCAGACAACTGGCAGCTATTGTAGCAGGTAAATACAGAGCACCGTTACATCTGCTGTCTGACACGCTCGGCTCATTATGTTTACAAGTCATGACTGTACTGTATTGATTAGAGGAAAATTCCACCTTCGGGTAGCCTCATGCTGCTGAAGAGAGACTAATCAGCCTGTGATGTTCAGAGCTTTCCAGCAGTAATTCTGTGATAAAATGTTAAACTGTGCTTTTTCATTTCATTCTTCTATCCTGAACACCTTTTGACAACAGCAAGAAATTGCATTGCATTCAGCTGTGGGCAGTACATGCCTTATTTGTTCTAATAATGTAGGAAACATTATTAGTTATACATATGACAGAACTGTACATGATACAAATGTGTCTTTAACCCACTTCTAAATAATAAGATAACTACATCCAAACAAAAAGTGGACCTTGAATTAAAACCTCTATTACCAGTAGTTGAACAAGTGTTTTCAGGTACATTTTTCCACAACTTCCTTCACTTTTGTTCTGCTTTCTCCACAAGAATTAATTGGCTGCTAAAGTTCGGTCTCTACCCTTCCAATATCGATTCAATAAGCCCTTGGCTCAGCATCGATTACTGTTCAAAGGGACAAGCTCTCTCAGTGAAACGATTTTTCAATAGTGCTAGCTACTCCATTAAATACAGGCAGGACAAAACAATGTTCTCCATTAGAGGGCCTGCATCCATGATCAGTCAATGAATGATCTATTACAGCCCAGCTCTCCATGCTTAATGAGCTGGAGGGTCGTTAATGGAGTATTCACTGGGAAGGCCATTTGCAGACAATTTGAACTGAATGCATATTTTCAATCACAGGAGGGAAGCACAGGTGCAACCTGCTTTAGGCAAATAGCTGGCATTTGGTTGACAAATGCAGAGGAGGAAAAGGAAAAAAAACACGAAACAATGAAGCTGCATATTAATGACCACAGCTTTTTTTTTGTAGGCGCAAATGGTGTCCTCATGTGAGTCTTAGACTTGAACACGTGGTTTCAAGAAATTTGCAATCAATAACAGAAATATCACTGAACGGTGAGCAGAAGAGAAAATGTTTTACATCTTATTGCAATCAGAGTTGCCGTACTATAGCTTGCCTTGCATGCTACAGAATGCATGAATAAAATTTTAGTAGATATTATTCATAAGTTCAGCATTTTGTCACCTGCCCAACAAGGTCCTGTGGGACCCTTCAGTCAATCAGTATAATCCTTTGAAAAGTGTGTGCAGGTGCATTTCTGGATTTTTGTTTCATCACAAATGTCCAGCATGCACAATACCATCATACTGGGCACTGATTGGTTAACTCACAGGATGGGGCGGGACTGGAAGTCTTCCTGATTCATCCTCTCTGACTGGCGTATCTTCAGGATCTCTGTGTAGCTCAGGTTCTGCAGGCGACTCTTGAACTGGTCCAGGGAATTAGGCTTGAGAGTCAGCGCTCGCATGATCTGCTCCCTCACCACCTGCATTACCTGCGGAAGATAGAAAGAGAGGCAAAGAGGGGCCAGGTGAGATGACCGTGCATGCAGGAGCCATACAGGATCTAGGAAGTGTGTGCGTTCTCGTGTGTCAGCTGAAAACACAGTCAGGAAGTCAGGAAGTCAAGGATTAGTCAGGATTAATGATGTGATTTTTTTTTTTTTTTTCAGAACTGGAGCCTGTAATCCAGTCTGGTGCACTGAGCCTTCAGAGGAAACGAGCAAAGCAGAATAATTCAACAGTGGCTAGTGAACTGTTAGACCCAGTATCATGCATCAGTGAAATGCATGACAGAACTTTGCCTATAATACCTGAGCTATTTAATACCCATTAATTTAGCTGTGGCTGCAGAAGCATGACATGAGTGGTGTTCCGAGTCATCAATCCCACTTGAGGGGACTTTATGATCAACGGAGGTAAAAATACAATAGCAGAGCTCTCTGAAACAACACATAAAACACATCATGCATGTAGTGTACTGTATATGCTGTGAGGTGATAATTTAAGCCTACACATAGAATCCTCCTTAGTCGGCCGCGCAGACGACAAACGCAGAGCAGCATTTAAAACAGATGCGCTGAAGTACTTAGTTTATCATACCAACCGCTATTTAGATACTTTCCCTTATATTTCTGTCAGGTGAGCTCAGGACTTTAAGCCATGAAACACTGGACTTGACCAAATGCACGAAACCCTGGACCTGGACTGAACCGTTATTTAAACTCATTAAAATGTGCAATGAAATTAAACTCAAGTTTGAGCCGAGCTACTTTATGGCAGCACTTCACCGCTCTTAAAACGGTGGGTAAAGTGATTTGTTCCAGAGTATAAAAACTTCCCATCCTTCCAGAAATCTTTAATATAAAACACTTGATCATCCAGAAAATTAGCCTGAACTTACAACCCGAGTCCTACGCTGAAATCTTCAATGACAGCTGCTTTCACTTAACTTTGCATTCTGCATAATTCGAATATGAACACTAATATCCCTCAAAGATACAGTAAATTCATTTGTGAAGGTATTCAGCCTACACACAAGGGACTTAACGGAGAGCAGACATAATTCCTAATGTGCTGAGCTCGGGTTGATGTGGGCCTGTAAATCCTGCTGAGACACTGTATGTGATATCTGGTTATAAAAATGAACCTGACCTAACATTTCTTCAGCCAAACTGAGCAGTGCTGTTCCAATTACTGCAGGCGGCGCAATGTTAGACGTGACAAGCAGCCCTGATTATGGATCAGCCTTGTTAGCAGCCGCCTCTGGGCCTGGAGATGCTGATTCACTGGATCAGATCAAACTGAGGTGACAGAAAGAAATACACCGTCTTCCCCTCTGTTCTCTTTGATTTTCCCTGTGTAGTATTTTCTCTATTCTCTGCTTGCCTTGTTGATCAAATGTTTAAGCATTTCCAGGCTCTGCAAGCACACTTCCTCACAATATGTCGACTCTAAGAAGGGTTTGAGATGGTGTTTTGTGTGTATATATGTGAGATGTGTCCTTATAACTCTGTTCTGAGCTATTCTGTTTCACCTGGGCTCCTCATCCAGAACAACCTTGCCAAAACCCAGTGAGCCAAGATACCAAACGTAGTCTTATGTAATGCAGTTCTTGCCGTTTGTGTTTACTGCAAGGCGATTACTCATCAACTTGCTAACCTCTGGACTCTCACTAGTCACACTAAGCCAGGGGTGAGTGCATTAAAAATAGATGATTTGAGTTGCTGAAAATGAAATATGAACAGCAAAAACCTCGATCCTGCACCAAAAAGGGAAAAAAATCAAGACGACACAGACGATGGAGAATAATCCTCGAGTGGTCTGGGCTCAGAGTCTCTTTTTGGGAAGACAGTGCTACATAGTGATAGTACCATAAAAAATGGATTTAACACATTTCTAATTCTAGATCTGATAAGCCTTGAAGGTAACACTCAGCTCCCACTGTTTAAAAAGACAGGAAAAAGTAATCAGTGTGTTTCCTAACAAATGGCCACAAGTCGCCCTTGGAAAATAAACACACGCACCAAAGGTGACAACAGAAAAGAGGACTATGGGGAATTATTTGGAGCAGCAAGTATGTAAATGTCTTTCAGCACCAATTCAATGTTACAGTTTAGCGCTGAAATGAGCTTTAATGCAATTAGAGAGCAGATACGACATTTGATTTACTAGCTTTTGCTATTTCAGGAATCACTTGCAGGGTCCACAGCTGGTCTCTGTGCACCATTTGTAAAAAAAATGTGATTTACTAAGCTCAGACACAGAACTACACGAGCGCACAGGAAGTCTCCTCCAGTGTGATCCGACTCTAACTGGCATTACGGTTGATACAGAGCATCAGTGACTCAGCACAAGTAGATTCTTTAAATCCTGTCTGACAGAGGCAGACACAAGTTGAGATCAGGATTTCAAAAAAAAAAGAAACTCTTCTGGGCCTGGGTGAAGATATAATTAGTTGGGATAAATGGCTTAACTGTAGATAAGTGGCTGCATTATCACAGTGTAAAAAAGATAAGTTATATGCGTTGCTCTGTCTTTTGTAAGAACTGTAGAGGAGACATAAAAGAGTGAGCAAAAAACAGAAGAGAGCCGCTTTGCTGTGTCGAGTAAGTGTTGCTGTAATATATTAAAAAAAAATCTGGATAATTTATGATTTCATTATGAAAAAGGACCACCTCAGCCCTGTTTCTACACTTCTAGATATTAGCTGTGCTGCTTTTAGTAGCGTAACATAATTGCCAAAATGTACATGTCAACATAAAAATGCAACCACTAGAGGGCGGAGGTGACACTTTCCCTTTCTAGAGACGAGACAAGTTATAGAAGAGTGTGTGCAGAGACTCTGAGCTGAGATGCAGACTTGTGATAGACATTTATAATGTGTTTGCTCTGTCCCTTCCCACCCTTCTTTCCATTTGTTTATTCATCCATAAAGACAGCTGTCCATCCTCCCGTCGGCAAGGAACATATTCATGACAACTCTCACCTCTCGCCATCGTATGGAAAGCTGTTTTTCTGTACTCCCCCTCTGTCTGTGCTTCCCTTTAACATGTACGCCATATTTTCATGGGGAGAAACAGGTGTCCTGCTAACAGCAGATTTACAACCCCCGAGGACCGACTTTTCAGCCTCAGCACTTCACCCCGGCATCCCCACCTCCACCTCCACCTCCTCCTCCTCCTCCTCCGAGCTGAAAAATGTGCAGACAAATGGTTGAAGCCACAGTTTGCAATCATGCTACGAGAGATTCATCACTCCTGTCCACCACTTTTAATCACAACTTCACAGAGTTGCCCATTATACATTTTCACACACACACATACACACTCCTATAATCCTGATAATTAAACCTTAAATTAATTTATGTTCCCATTAGGATTACAAATGGTCTGTCAGTGTGTCTAGAAGAAACATTCTTCCCGTAAGAAGCTAAGTAAAAGAAAGTAAAAGAAATATCACAATGCAACAAAAACTGAGTTTTTATGACCTCAGGTTTAGGTTATCACTAAAGATTGCACATTGCTAACAAAAACAACCCCTCAAACTGTTATCTGAAACCTCTATGTTTTGTGTTTTGGGGTATTATTCCAGCATGCCCAGCTAGTTGAGGCGGATCTCGCTGTCACCTGCAGCTTGCTTTCCAATCCGCTCCGATCTCTAGAGAGCGACTGCCATCCAGCCCTGGTGTTTCAGCGGAGCCGTCCTCGGGGAATGTTCATTAATATGCCTTGTTTGCAGTCATGTCTCCGAGAGGAAAACAATTCTGTTGGCCCATGTGGCAGCACTCATGCTAATTAACACTGCGAATATTCATCACATTTAATACGAACACATGGTCCTTTCACAACAGGGCGTTTGGGGGTGGGGGGGGTAATATGAATATTTTATCGTCATCCTTCTTTTTCATCCGCTGATTGCTCAGAGAGCACCTTGGTAGAGGTGAGATGACGTCAGCGCCGGAGCCAACTTTGCAGCTCTTAGCTACATACAAGATGAGGTGAGGTAACGATTTTCTTGTGTCGTTCTCTCTTTTAAAACCCACATGATCTTCCATTAAGTCAGAACTGTTGATCCAAGATTTATCGGTTCTATCTTGTCCACCTTTATTTCTGTCGTACCCTCTCATGCTCCCTAATCTCTTCCAGACAATGGGCCATCATTCTTTTCTGTAGCTCCTACGAAGGAAAGTTAGACAGCAGAGCAAGTGTCAGCAAAAGTAATTAAACGCCGTCCCATGAGCCATCTAGTACACGTAATGGAGAGCTGGCCGCACTGACTCCTCTGCCACACTCTTCCTCTCTTTCTTTCAGCCTCTGGTTCAAACAGGACAGTCGGGCCAGTTGCTCTCCCGGAGTCGCCCCGCCATCCATCATTGACGACGCATCAGCCGTTACAAATTACCGTCCCCTCTCGCTGACCAACCGACTGTCGCCGCTGCTTCATTTACCTAAGAGGATGCTAATGACATCATTTGCCAGCTGTCAGTCAAATGCCGCCACTTAACCCTGGGCGGGAAATCTGGAGATTGTGCTGGAGAGACACTTTGGTGGGCAAATATTACAACGGTAATCACAGAATAATGGCTTTGCTGATACTCCCTGAACGCAATCAAAAAGTCAATCTCACGTGGCGATAACGGGACTGTTGCTGAAGTGTGTTTCTGCATTTAAGGACTTGAAGGAACACAAGCATGCTTGCACACACATACAAAAAAAATACGCACATGTTCGCCTTTAATGAGGAGCAGAATACAGGGAATCCATGTCCCTATTATTGAAATGGTAATTACATTTTCCTCCCCTGCCACAATGTCCCATGTTCAGTTCATAATTGTCTCCTTCAAAGTTGACCATTAAAAATAAAACACTGCCACAGAGATGGACATGAAAGGATGCCTGTCTCTTATCATGCTGCACAGGGAGACAAGGCTGGTGTGGGTTGTATTAAATTTAGAAGCGGATAAAAATGCATTGAATAAAAATGCAAAAATGTGTTTTGGAAGCAGACAGGACTGAGAAAATGAAAAAGTTGTAGTTGAAAATGTACGACTCTTATACCAAAGCTTCTGTCACTGATAATTTAACAGCTTTTAATAGTAATTTATCATATATTCTTATACAATAAACATCAAATCAAAGCCAGAGAGTAGCCTAAATTAAAGAGGAGTCTTGCTTGGTCACCCTGATATGGTTTACTTCTGCTTTCTCTTTATGAAATTGTATTGACACTAATCTTTGCCAACGATGCCAACTGTGCCGGTTTTTACTCTCCGTCACCCCCGTGGCTGTGTGTGAGAGGACGTTTCAGGAGGCACAACAAAACACAGACCTCCATCTGACAGCACGCACACACCATGGCGTCGCTTTGGTCACAACAGTGTAGTGCTTCAAATGCTTCCCACTGGCTGGCACTACAAAGAGCCTCTGCTGAAACAACAGTCCATGCTGCTCTGCGTGTCATGTAAGTGACGGAGGCGACATTTGTAGGAAACTTCAGATGAAGCGACACGGGGGCAACCTTTATCCCCGTTTGGATTGTAATAAAAACCAGTATGGATCACATAACAGGCATCATGTTAGTTGTGGGGCTGCAACTAACGATTTTTTTCATTATCGATTAATCTGACAATTATTTTCTCGATTAATCGATTAGTTGTTTGGTCCATAAAATATCAGAAAATGTTGATCATTCTTCCCCAAAGCCCAAGATGATGTCTTCAAATGTCTTGTTTTGCCCCGATCAACAGTCCACAACCCAAAGATATTCAGTTTACTATCAGAGGACTAAAGAAACCAGAAAATATTCACATTTGAGAAGCTGGAATCAGAGAATTTAGAAATGCTCTTCTTAAAAAATGACACAGAACAATTAGTCCATTATCAAAATAGAAGGCAATTAATTTAATAGTTGGCAACTAATCAATTAATTGGCTATTGGTTGTAGCATTAATAGCATAATGCCAAAACGTTGATATGCAAGACATTTCAGTTGCTTTCTGTTCCTTCTTTATGGTATGAAATGCCTAAAAAGAGACAGTCAAGGTGCTATTTTCAGAAAATACATTCAATACATTCAGCTTTTCTACAGCAGTTCGACTCTAACAACGCTGTCGGGGCTCTATGTTAAACCTGCTGAGAGCAACTGAGTGAAAAGGCACTACTTTCATCCATTAAAATTTCAATTATGTATCGACCCCCCATGGCTCAAATGTAAGGAGTCACTGTATCTGGGTTTTTCAATAAAATAGAGTGGTAAGGGGAAAATGTAACTTTAAAGCGCAGTAAAAAGCAGCTCTTTTCTCTCTCGGTGAATGCCTTGGGGACCTGTTTGACAGCATTACTGCACCATGGGGAGCAGCACATACTGTATTGTACACAAGACAGATAAACACACTCTCAATGTACACACTTAAACTGTACATATACTCATTTATTTTACACACACAGGCATTATGCATTATGCACAAGCACGATCTCACACAAAACAAATCTACTAGAGACTACTCCATGTAAATTCACAATATTCCCATGTACGCACACACACAACACATCTGGAGACCTCCCTCTATCATCCCTGTTCTTCCTTCCGCGTGAGTGATGCAGGGTCGACGCTGGCTGTTGCTGCTGGCTGATGTTGCCATATTTAGAGGGCCAGCGCTTCACGCCCAGACAAACTGTCAGAGAAGCTCTTTTTCAACAACCAGCTCCACGTGAGATGCAGCACGGCCCATATGGATGACTGGAGAGCAAAGTCGCCCGGGAAACCGCCGCTTACTGTTAGTCTATCGAGAAATGCTGATGAAAGCCAAACGCTGTTAAGTAAGTTGGTTGTGATTATTCCATTATATGAGATCACTTTCATCAGGGACCAGCCCTATCCTAGCTATAATGCATCATAGCGGAGTCGGAATACCTTTCTTGATCTTATTAAAGTTGCCTGGAAAAATGAAGTCACACAAGTTCTCCATGAAAATAGCAAACAGCACCCTTTTAGGCCCATCAAGTTCACCCCCGCACAAACAGATAAAGTGCTTCAAATTAAACCCAGACTCCGAGAGTGATACAGCAGAACTGCGTTATTATATGAAACAGCCGTATCCCAGCACGTATCCACAATACGACACACCCACACATAAGAAAGCCTTTGTGGAGATCAACTTATCACTGTCTGCAAGGAATACAAAGTACATACTGTGTGGACTGCTGTGTCCAAAAAAAAAAAAAAAAAAATGCTACACACATATACAGTATGTGCCACAGAAGTGTCTCACGCTCACAATCTCTATGCATGTGCGGGCTCTCCAATAAACAAACACGCATAAATAACTAATAGATAAATAATAGATAACTAACTAAACCAAAAGACAAAGAAAAGTTTGAGTTTACTCTTCTTTTCCACAGCTGCAGAGATGAGACGAGTGGCATCGCTGTCTTGACACAACACAAACAAAATGTTAACTCTGCATCTCCTCTTGTGCAACTCTGATAGTTTTGATGCTAATAGCTGATGATCCCTCTGGGCTGATTAGTGAGCTCAGCTATGGCATTCTCAGTGTAAGTAGGCCTACGCTGCCTGAGATCAGAGATCCCCCCCCCCCTTAGGAACACACACACACTCATGAAAAACTAATGCACAGAAAAATGAAAACATCAGTCCCTGCACAGAACCACTCTCTCAAACCATGAGAAGAAGAAGAAAAAAAACATAAACAAAGACAAACTCATTACACCAGACACTCCCCTACGAGGGCTCACTGTCAAAAACACACACCAGTTTGTTTTGCGGCACATACACAAACACACATTCACGCGCCGCTGTCCGAGTGCGCAAATACACGTGAAAAAAAACAATAAAGCAAACCTTGTTAAAGGAGCGGGAGGTGAGGCAGCCATGCAGAAAGATATAAATAGCCTGTCTGAATTCAACAATAGGGTTGGAAGAAGAAAAGGGGTGGAAGGGGGTTGAGAGACGAGAATGAGGAGGAGGAAGAGAGAGCGAGACCTCCGGAGGGAGGGGAAGAGAAAGACAAAAAAGAAAGAGCTGCAAGGAATTGAACGAGAGTGGGAAGGAAAGAGGTATAGAAAGATCTAGACAGCTGGAGAGGTAAATAAAAACCAGTATGAAATAAGAAAACAGCAGGTCTCATTGCGGGAGTGAAGAAGTGGGGGGAGGGGCTGGTTTACTGTGTCCTGATACGTGTTATAGATGTACCGTTTCATGCGAGGCGCGACAGCAGCAGTCACAGTTGTTGGCATATGGCAGCGTGTGCAGTGCTTTTACCCACCGTCCCAAGCTGCTTCCTGGAATCCAAACATGGCACCCACCCAAAACCTTTGGCACCTGCACTCACATTATATTGTCACATCACTTCTGACTGGACGCACCAGCACCCATTTCATTAATCATGTATGCGTGCATTTGAACCTACTGGCAAAGCGGAGGAACTGTCCTGTCGCTATAGAGCAGAGCCAGAAATCATTTGCATTGATTTGCATTAAGCGTCCTTAATTGATTTGCGGTGAGCAGCGTTAAATAAAGCTGAAGTAGTAGCTAAACGCAGAGCTTAAAATATTCGGAAATTTTGGCTTAACACCAAGTGGTGCGCGAGGGGTCGCTGAGGGAGGGGGGGTGGGGGGTGGGTCGCTCAGCTGCTGCTGCTGCCGGAGCTTTTGAGGATTGCCATGTGAATAATCCCACATGGGGCAGGTCAGTCTTCAACATGGCTGAACAAAGCAGATTATCGACTCTCCTCTGTATCGCGCCGGTGCAGAACAGAAATGTCAAACACCAATAAAAAAAAAAAGGGCTTTGCTTTACATCTATGCTTGATTTATTTAGCTGAAGTGCTCGTCCAGCGTGACCTCAAATGGGTGACAAGGATCAAGGTCTCTTTGCTCAAGGGCACTTTTTAAAAATACAGGACACTGATACAGACAGACAACAATGGTGGATTGAACTTCAGGGAACATTATAACAGGGATAGACCTCTGAATTGTTGCCATAATGACAATCTGATTATCAGGCTTTAATAGGGCTAACGATGATTTTCATTATTGATGAATCTGTCCTGTGTTTTATAGATTAATCGTTTAGCCTGTAGAATAAGCAGAAGGGCCCAAAGTGTCATTTTCAAATTGCTTGTTTTGACCCACCAACAAACCAGATTAAAAGATATTCAACACAGAATGATATAAATAAGAGAAAGGTAGCAAAATCTTACATTTGAGAGGCTGAAACCAGCAAATGTTTGGCATTTTTTGCTGGATGAATGGCTTTAACGATTAATCCGTTATCAAAATTGCTGTCAGTTCAATGTCTGTCAGTTGACTCAGTGTTTCAGTGCTCATCGCCACAGTAGGTCACCCGGTGACCGAGGCGTAGTTCCTTACCACAAAACCATGCAGAAAAGGACAATAAGTGGATGCCACGGTAGTGTGCACTGTCCAAAACAAATGAGATCAGGTATTGGCAGCATTTCACAGACTCTGCTCTACAGTCTGGGGCTGACCTCGCTCTAATCCCTGTGTCAAAACCCCTCTGGCTAAAACACTGGTTGAAGCTCATCCAAGGCTGAGAGACACAGTGTGGAGTAGAGGAGAGCAGTAGTAGTGGCATTGAATTCCTCTGGTGACAAAACGGTGGGTGTTGGTGATGTGGAGTAATCCCATTCACAACAAAGCCCAACCCCCCACCATACTCACACACTGTATACTGGAATACAGATGATGGCTGGAGTGTGACGATGGGGGGGGGGGGGGGGTTGAACATGGGGTATGTGTTTGTAAAAGAGGGTGAAATAATCTAGCAGATTATATTTGTGAGCGACTGTGTGTGTCTTAATGAAAAGCCTGTGCTCCGGGGGTCCTTGCCTAACCTGTTTACGCCTCGCTTAGTCCACACGGCCCCATCTGTCCCTCCTCTTTCTCTTCCGCTCTGCCCCTGTCCCATCTTCTCCATCTCTCCCTGCCTTTTCTTCTCCTTTCCTTCCACTCTCCATCCTCCTCCCCCCCCTCCTCTTCCTCCTCCTCCGCAGCCAGGCAACAACACAAACAGTCCCTCTTCCTCCCTTACTACCACCTCCCCTCGCTCCATCCATCCATGCTAATTGAAAACCGCTCGCTTGCTCTCTTTCTTTCTCGTTTGATTCTTAGTACTTACATGTCACCTCCATGGTTCCAAGTGTGGTGTGATACTCTCCACAGTGACTGATGAATCCTTGTGCTTTTGCCAGAGAAGGAGTTTTTAGCAGCGCCCTGCGGGAGACAGGGATGGATGGAACGATGGATGGAGGGAGCAGATGGCTCCTTGGAAGAGCAGTCTAGCTGAGTGTGGACAGTTAGCTTTCACGTTAGCCACGATGAGGGAAGACTCTGTGTCTGACAACACGGCTTGTGCGCCTCCTCCTTTTGCTTTTCTTCCTTTCTCTTCTTCACGTCTTGGCTATTTGTTATTTCAGTTTTCCTACTTTTAGTGTATTCCCTTTAAATAAAAAAAAACAAAACTCCCTGCTTCTCCTCTCACATACTCCCTCTCCCCTCTACTATAATATTTTCGTCTTTCTGCCTTCCTCCCTCCCTCTGTGACTCTAAGAGCATCAGCCAGGCTGCTCTGCTTCGCTTATGTTGATCTCCAGGCTTATGCCCTGATTGGATACACGCCACGATCAGAGACGCCAATGGTGGTGCAGCAAGTGGATCACATGATAAGTGTGTGTATGTGTGTGTGTGTGTGTGGGAGAGATGAGTGGAGAGAGAGAGAGAGAGAGAGAGAGAGAGAGAGAGAGAGAGGTTTAGACGGAGGGGGAGGGAGGGAGGGATGAGAGAAAAGGAGAAGAAGGAGGAGGGGTATCGTGAGTGGCTGCAAGCCTCTACATCAGTGAGGGATTTTTTTTTTTTCTCGCCAAGCGCCTGAGCAAAGAGAGATGGAGGCTTTTTTTTCCTCTGGTGAAGAAAAGGAGGAGGAGGAGGAGAAGCTCTCAGCACAGATGTTTGGATGAAGAGACAGGCAGTGGGACAAGACAAGAGCCTCTGATAGACACTCGCGCACACAAGCACTGATGCACATAAACACAACCGTGTACACATGCAGCGGAGAAGTGGCTCCATCTTACTGAAACAGAGCCGGAGTAGTGCAGCGCAGCAGCGGTAATTGGACAGGGGTTACTATGGAAACAGGGAAAACGGTTGCCTGACAGTCGGAGCTGTGCCCTGGGAGCATCAGACTTGCCTCCATTAAAACACACGCACACACACACACACAATGTACGCACACACACACACACAATGTACGCACGCACGCACACACACACCTCTCGTTCTTTTCGTCTTTTCCTAAACACATCATTCAAAAAGCAAACCAGACTGAATGTATAGAAGCTCTACGATGGTGTGTGTGTGTGTGTGAAGCTTCATTTAAGCCATTGTCTCAAATGAGCATAAGACCTGTGTGTGTTTGTGTGTGTGTGTGTGTGCGTGCGTGTGTGTGTGCGGGGCAGATGCTCAGTCAGCCATGAATAGCCGGCCGCTGAGAGAGCCATCAGCGTTTTACGAAACGCTCGCACGCGTGCAGGCCACAGCACGGCGCACATCCGAAACATTGATAAAACCTGAACAAGGTGTTTTAGTATTCCACACGTCAGAAAGCTCAGTCATGTCAGTGTCTGGCTGCTGCTGTAGGAGCTGCAGGGAAATGTAGCCGCACGCTAGCCGTGTTTTGAAGTGGACGCCCTCAGAATTATCCTTGACACAGCCTATTATGCACCCACACACCCCAAAGAGGATATATCTACATAATACTGTATGTACATGAACTGACTGGCAACATGCATATTTAGTTACACAGCAGTCCCTTTACGACACAGTCAGGATCTACTTTTTGTAATTTTACTCCTCTTGTAACCTCAGGATTTCTTTGACTTATGATTAGTTGATTAAACTGATAAATATGTCGGATTGTTTCTCCAGTAATGTTGTCGCTCTTTAGATAAATGCGGGAATTTACGTAAAAGATCTTGTGCTCATCAAACACCACAGCATATTTGTGATTATCATTTTCCACGGATGAGTAACAACTGATAAAAAGTCATTCTCTATAAAAAAAAAAAGACAGCTATAGTTCAGTCTGAATGACACATAGGTAGCACAAAGGACAATCAATCAATATCAAATTAATTACTTTTGTGCGAAGTCCAATATTTAACCCTTTCAAGTTTAGTTTTGTTTACAAGCTGTTTATCTTAAAGAGTTCACTCCTTTCCAATTCCTATCTCTTAAAGACACAGTAACATACAAATACACCAGTTTCATCCCTTGTTCAATTATCTCTGTCAAATATAATTGTTCAGTGTTTGTATAACAAAATCTCTCTGTTTTCTCGACTCATTTTTAACTCTGGGGTGTCATCACATTTGTTTGGGTAAATATATGTAATATTTACCCAAACAAATGTGATTTGGGGCGACTAGCTAACCCCACCTAATATATAAAACAGCTCTTGACCGTTAGCTCGTGGGTCATAGTAGCTTCGAGGGCGACATTATTGGTCACGCTCTTCTGGAAATGTAAACTATTTATGACCCACATTTGCTGGATCCAATCAAATCTGAAGAATTTAATCTAATCCCTCTCATATTTAAAATCCACCCACATATTCAGTTTCACTCACATGCATGTTGTGCCCTTTCCTGTCATTTAATAATACACTTATTGACCCTCTAAAGCACTTTTTTTCCTTTCTTTCTCAGGATTCAGTGGGAATTTCATAAAGCTTTCCCAGTGTGCATTTTTGGACCATCTTCCTCTTTATCATCTAGACATTTGTTTTTTTTGTTGTTTTTTTAATATGAAGTCTGACAGTAACAGATAAACAACTCAGTTTGTTGCTGACAGATCTGGGTAGAAAATGAAAATTCTCAGACTTCATCAGAGGGGCAGATGTCTCGAGAGTGTTTCCAAGTTCATAGCGGATACAAACTGAGACTCAGCGTTCGTGGTTGAAAGCACAGAGCTCCGCACGCACCATTTAGCTGATAGGAAGCCCTTGAGACCAAACAGTCTTACTATCGACAAGCTGCTGCTGAATTTCAAACTCCCAAGGTACCGTGTGATGAAAGATGAGGTCGGGGAGGGAAGAGGGAGAGGAAAGGGAAGCATCATCTATCCCAACTCAATCGAAAGTGACTCTCGCCTTCAAGGGAGGGGCGTGAAGGATGGCATTGGATAATAGGATCGCTTGCTGAGAGAGGGGAGTGTGTATGTGTGCGTGTCAAATTCTCCCGCTAGTAAAAGTAAAAGTAGAGCTGAACATAAGATGTAGAAGTCATTCCAAGCCAAGCTTAGTTTGATTATCACCAAATAACACAAGGTTCCAGTTCATTATTAGCAGACTGACACAGAAACTCTCCTTTTCCCCCATTTCTGAATTCATAAAACCAAAAATAGTCATGCTCAGAAGTTATTTCACTACCACAGGTGTTTTTAGTGAGCGGCAAATGTAAAAACACAGGTTGGGGTGAGGACCTTAATAGACTGTAGGTGAATTTAACATTTATTCAACAACTGCTACAGAGGATGACTAGGTTTTCCTGTTTTTCATCTTGACTGCAGCGTTATGATTGTTCATTCACAGCCTCTTGCAGTAGATCAAAAAAAAAATGCTGTACAAAGTCTCAGAACAACAACAATATATTTTTCATATCAGTCAGTCATTTCCTCTGTGTGTGAAATTTGAGAGACAGATTTCATTCACAGTCTAGCAGCCGAGCACCAACTTCTGTTTGTAATGACTGTCAGACTGGCCAATGAAAACCGTACTGCTGTCTTCCATCATTCAGCTGGTGCAACTCCAGCATCATTTCATTTTATGCACATGAAACAGCACTCCATACAAAAACAAAAATAACATGTGCAAACTCTACAAAGCTGTTACTTGGGGAAACTGGAGGCTGAATTAGAAACAGTCACCATGCAGCACAATATGTGTACATATATGGACAAGAGGGAATACATGCGGAGCAAAAGCTGAGCTGAGCTTTGGCTATCTCATACGTGAGGCAGCATTTCAATGCTGATCAAAGCCAGAAAAACTGGACCACAACAAATCACTGTGTAAGCAGTGGCTGGGAAACAGGGTGGCTTGTAGCTTGTGTAGCTGCGTTTGGCGTTGGACACCACAAGATAATCATAATTTGTTTGACAAATCAGGGAAAAGGCACACAGCATCTGTTGACTGCTACAACCGATGCCCAATTGAATACACAACATACAATATTTGTCATAAACACCTCATTACTATCAGAGTCTGGCAGCGCTAACGCACACATTTACCAAGCGAGCCGACTCAACATTAGCAAGCTTACAGGAAGTTTTTCATCTTCATCCAGACCCCAATGAGCACCAAATGAAGATGTAGAGCCTAATCAGTGGCTCAGCCAATGGAGGAAGCTAATGCTTCATGACAGAGGGGAAAAAAAACAACGATGCAGGAAAAATTCTGAATGTAAAAAGCCCCAGGAGATGTGCATGCAATTCCCTCTCTCAATCTACGCCCTTTAAAAAGAAATGCCTAAAACACTAATATGAGCACACAGGAGAAAAAAAACATTTCCATGTCTATGCACCTTAATCAGGCTTGATATTTGCATGTGAATCTTGGCAATGTCATCATAATAGCTAACAGAGTGTGTAGTACTGTGGTTGTAGAGTGAGGTATGTGTCTGCGCTGCTTCCTGACTGTGTCCTCAACAGACATTATGCCCTACAGAAATACTACTGTGATAAATACTGCACAAAATTCACCTTAAAATAGCAAACATAGCATTGTTCTCAGTGCCATCTATTATGTTATTTGCAATCAAATATGAGAGTTTTTTTTTTAACTGAAGATGTCTTATTCTGCATTGTAAAAGAGATTTATGGTGTGAAATCATACCATGTCTCATCTTTCTGTGTTTTTTTTTTTAATTAGTCAAAGACTTGAGCTGTGTCCCAGTTCCACACTACATATTACTAGTTGGTTAACACAGCAAAACACACACCATCAATCAAACTTGGACTCTCAAAAAGCTACTGTCAATTTCAATTTTTGGAAACTTCTCACCCATGTCCACAATTTATATTAGTCCATCAACAGCACACTTGAAAATCCAGCAAATTTATTATGTACACTGGCATAACTTACATTTGCTGCTTTTCCAATGTGAATGCCAGTTACAATTACTATGTAGCACGCAATTGGGACATAAGTGATGCTGTTTCTTCATCTCAGCCATCCACCCTGTCAAAAAAAAAAACCCACACGTGTAGCATACCTTGTTGAAGTCTTCACTTGTGGCTCTCATCTCCTTCCAGGTCTTGTTGAGCAGCTGGATGCAGATGCAGAAGAACTCCTCGAAGGAGCGATCGTGGGTGAAGAACATGGGGTGGAAGTCGTGGCAGTTTTCACTGGCTGCGGACACAAGAGAGACAGACTGTCATTATAGCAGCACTTTAAATGAAAGCTGCTACCTGTTCACGAAGCCTGTTAGTGAGTGACAGCAATCCATTTTATGGTGGCACATAAACTGACAAATTACTTTGGATTTAATGGATACAAAAAAGCAGTCGCTTACAATTATAACTGTCGACTAAGAACAAATTCTTATGACAGACACACACCGCTGTGATGGACAAAAGCTATTTCTATCAATCTAATGACAAAAAACACATGTATCAGTGACTCATCTGACCATTATCTGGATTTCTTGTCTGTATGTATTTATAATTACAGGATGTTACCTGCAGACCCTTAATCGGAACTTAATCTTACTCCAGAGCCCGATCCTCACACCTATTCACTGCACATTTACACATCCACCAACAAACTGATAAGAGAACAGCCAGTCGGCCAGCAAAGGTCCATTTACTTTTTACTTTCCTCCTCCGTTGGGCGACTCATGCCATACGGTGGCCTTCAATTTTAAAATATGTAATTGGGCCTGGAGGAATGTGGCCCCTAGTCTAGACCTGAACACCTGACTAATGCACAACAACAGGAACAGGCAGCCTACCCACACACACCCACTGCAAGTAAACATGACTTAGCTAGAAAATGTTACGGATAAAAATCATCAAATAGCTGGTGCTGCAAGGTTCTGCATTACATTTAAAGTGGCACAATGTGCCACTTCAGCTCAAAAAATGATCAGGCTTGTGCGTGCTAAAGATCCAAATTCACAACACCTCCTTACCCAGAAGATAAGGAGTACAGAGTAATATGAAATATGACAGACTATTCATGAGAGATAATTGAACTGGCCTGGGAGGGATTCTCTGATTCTGCATTACAGACATGGCAGGAAGTTGATGTGTTTATAGATTATTTCATAAAAACAACCACTGAGAATGAGATACAGCACCCCAATGAAGCAAGACTCTGTGTTATTGAAAATTTAGCTCCTCATCAACTTTAAACAGTAAATATTCCTTGGAGACAAATTGTGACCAGCAAGCTCTGTTCCAACTGGATTAAGTTGAGATTTTTCATTTTCCAAAGCCAGAGGTGGTTTATTTTCTCTATTAGTGGTGTAGTGAAGCGTTTCTATCAACACCATTTGTGTGTGAGTGTGTTTGAAATACGAATGAGAGGGAAGAGGGAAAAGCCAGAGCTCTTGAGTGCCCAAACCACATTAACCAAGAGGTACAATAACAAGGCTTGACATTCATTTGAACTAAATTCGTCTCCCTCTCGTCTTGCTGAGATGAGTGGCGGCCTTGAGCCAAAGGTTGGTTCATTTAAAGAGTTTCAGAGCAGAGCAGCGGGGACACCGGCCCACCACGAGCAGCCGTGAAATTGGATGGAAGGGGTCAGGCAGCAATTGAAACTTCACAGTTTAATGAGTGATGCCCGCAGGCCATGGGCACAGCGACCTCAGCCTTGATTTGGAGCGATGGATGGGAGATTAAGGGAGGGCGAGGTGGAGAGATCCGGAGGGGATGTGCGACCATTGCCGGTAGTCAATCAGGAAACTAATGGAGGTGAGCCAAAACTGACTGGCTGCTTATGCCATGGACACACTACACGACTTTCAAAGTCATCGATCGCTGTACTGTTCACACTACACAACTTTCTGTCTTGTAATCGGGAGTCTTTGTGGTTTGCACACTACATGACTGACTGGCGACAGGGGGGGGGTCACACATTACAAGATCTTTCACCAGAAGGAATCCCTGACAAGTCTGTCTGGTCTCCAAACTATGTTTTGTCATGAAAACACACGCGAGGAGTACGCTGATTTGCAGCAAAAAACAAGGAAAGAAAACACGGACAGCAAGGATTTTCTGTTTTGAGCGGAGAGTTAGAGGTAAAAAAATATTTTTTTTAAGTGGAAACGTAGGTAGCTGATTCTGAGCTATATTATTGTGTCCCTCCCATACATGACATTGACATTAGTCGACAGTACGTTACCCTCATGGACACAAAGAAGAAACTCAGGGATGAAAAAGACAGGAAGGGTGAATTAAATAAAAATCCTTCCTCAATGAAATACCTGTTTTTGTTGGAGTGACCTCTGAGCTAAATCAGCTGTTTATTGATAGGACCAACAGAGCCCTGAGGTGGCAAGGTGAGGGGTAATTACATGTCAAGGCTTATTTGGGAGATACGGACAGTGAGCAGTCTCATGTGGCTCGGCAGAAATTTCTCCATCCTGCGGTTTTGCTAAAGCATGCTGAGTCGCAAACAGTTTTATTACCTCTCGCAGGGCTCAGCGGGACCTGAAGCTGCATGCACGGCAGGAGCGTGTTGATGCTCAAAATAGTTCACAAACAGTGTTCTGCATTGTAATAGTCTTACTGCAAACTAGAATAACTTACCCAAATGGTTACAGAGTGTGGATCACTGAATATTTCATCAAACAAATAATTCACCCACGCTGAGGAAATAATTTAAGAGGGGACAATCTGGGTGCAGCTGCTCTGACTTCAGAGATGAAGAAACAACAGTATGGAATGTAAAACTTACAGTATGTCTATGGGAAAAATCTAAATATAGTCTTGAACGTAACATGTAGTCCATATTAGTACAGTGTTTTCCATTGTTTTGACTCTACTGCAGCATACTGGGTTTCAAATGAAACAATGACGGAGGTTAAAGGGTTGACTTTTATCTGTTTGAGGGTGTTCATATCCATATTTGGTGAAGTTACAGTGTAGGACTATTGGGAGTTGTGTACAAAAAGGGCCACATTTTCTACTTGGCTCATTGGAAACCCTCAAGTTGAAGCTAAAAGTCAGCATCATTGTTCCATTCAAATTGAATGCGCTGAAATAGAGGCAAAATAATGCAATCCTACTACTTGCAGACAGCACAATATTTCATCAAGCCTTTATGAATTACAAACTGTGTGAATATACAGTTCTGTCCAATGAGTAATCCAAATAGACCTTTTTTTTTTTTTTTGGATTTCCTTTTCCAGCATAGCAGCTGCTTTCCAGCAAGCTGAAATGTCACGACTGAATCATTCTCACCACTGCACGAATGCACTTACAATTTTTCTGCCTGAGCAGAGATGGCACTGTGTGAGTGCAAAGTCATGTTACTGTGATTAGGTAACTATTGCTCTAAGCTTTACTGGACTTAAACCAGCCTTTAAAAAAAACAAATTACCAACGCTATGCTTCAGCATTATTCTGACTGACATTGAAGCTAAAATGATGAAATACATCCACTGGATAATAAAATACTGTCCTGGCTGAACATGGCTACTGTACGTGTGTGTAACCAGCAACAGGGAACCATCAGAAAACTTCTTTCAACACCGCAATCTGTAATTATGGTCTTCATATGAAGGACATAGGACGAGACTACTTTGTAAAAATGACTTTTTATGTCTTTTTTACTGTCCGCAATCTCTATTTTCTATGTGAAAATGAATGGACATAGAACACTACATCATGCCCTGACAAACAGCTAAGAAACCTGAGGCTAAGCACTTTTGAACACTGAACTGTGCTCTTAATTGGTTGGAGCGAGTTATGTAAAACCTCTCTTCCTTCCTTTGGCTGAGAAACAGCCCTCTCTCCCACAGGCAGGCTTACATGGTCGGGAGATGCGGCGGACGACTGGACACGTCAAGTGCCTGAGGAGTCTGACACTCTCTGATGGATGAGTCACATGAGTCACACAGCCAGGCGTGTGCACACACACACACACACACACACACACACACACACACACACACTGAGATCTGCTTGTAGCGAGATGACACGCCATGAAACAGCGGGGTAGATATGAACTCTCTCTCAATTTAAGTCACAATTTATGACTCTTTTTGACAAAGCATATGGGTCCCCTGCAGACAATTTAGATGGATGGAAAATGGGCTGTAATGAGTTTTCTTTGTCCTATATGTCCATCTGCACAGCCAGATGTTCGATGCCTGTTCTACCCATAAAGTAGGTAACAGGACACTGTGATGACCAGTTTAGGTTATGCTGGACCATATGCCCACATGGATCAACAGATGTAGTCGGAGTTCCACAGTGAAAGTACAACACTTTATGACAAGATGCCACTACAAAATATAAGTAGATAAGATTTTATGGTGCAACAGTTGTTTGCTTTTTTTGCTGCTCTACTCAGGAAAATGCAAAACCTGCTACACAACTGCACCCCTGTCCTTGGCAAGGACACTTCAGCAGGGTGAATACCTCCTGTAGGGCTTTGTACTGTAGTTTAACAGTGGCTATGTCCAAAATCACTTTCTATTTAATATGTAGAGCGCTATATTTTACTCTCCGCCATTGTACGTAAATGTATCCAGTCTGTAGTGCCTTCGATAATTCCACAAAGGGACAAAAAAAGTAGCGTCCATGGCATGTACACTACTTTCTACAAACAATCCCACCAATACAATGCACTACATTTTAAAGATGCAGCTGTCTGTGATGACACAAATAACGGTGATTAGTAAGAGTCAGAAATCTCAATTTACAGCAAACTTGGAGCGAATAATTGTATGTATTATATAGAGAGTAATAAATTAGTGAATGGGGGACTAATGATTATTTTCATTGTCTGTTAAAGGAAAATTCTGGCTTCATCTCATTTATCTCATGGAAATTCTGACTATGGGTCATGCTAACTTTGCACTTGCCAACTTTGCACTTGTCACTTCCATTATAGAGATTTGGAAAACATGAAGATCTGGCAAAAATATTACCTAAATCACTCATTAAAACACTTCTCTGAGTCCTAACAAAAGTAAAGACAGAAATTAGCCTTCTGGATTAGCTATTGTAGCTAACTCTACAGGGATCTTCTACAGGGGCAACATCCCAGCTAATGAAACCAGATACCTCTTTCCTTTTATCAGCTAATTATTTTTTTGATACATTTTTTCCATCTTTAAAATGTTGTACTATTGTGAAAAATACAGATCACAAATTCCCAAATTACAAAGCGACATTATCAAATTAGTTGTCTTATCCGACCAAAGATATGAAATTTGCACAGAGAAAGCCACAAATCCTCACACAACACCAGTGAATGTTTCCTATTTTTGCTTTAAAGATGACCTAAATGGCAATCAAAACTGCTGTTAATTTGCTCAACTAATCAACTAATCATTTCAGTACTAGACACGGCTATCTCCTGGCAGGGTTCTTGGGCGCAAGTGTGTCCAGAATTAATTTTATTAGGTCAAGGATCAAGAAAACAAATGAACTTACAACTTACAACAACTTTCAAATTAGCTAAGTCAAAACCAAATATAAATGCACAGAAATGGAAACGTATCTCTTGTCTACACAACAACAGTGACGTTCCACAACATCACACAACATCGTCATGGAAGTACGACTGCTCGGAGGGTGCAGAGAGTTCTCCTCTCCTCTCATTTTCTCTCCCCATCCATCCACCTCCTGGGATGTGTGTGGTTGGGCTGAGGTCGGGGGTCACTGTCATCACCCTGAAGTGAACGTGTGACTGTTCTTGTGTATGTGAATGAAAGCGGGCCTGAGTGTGGGACAGCTGTCGCCCGTCATGTTCTTATCGGTGTCCGTTCAACGTGAAAGCTCTGAGGGCTCTGTGACGTCAACTAAGAGCTAATTACCCAACTGGCCACCACACAGATGAGTCCTGGAGAACAGTGAGGTGACTAAGCATGTGTGCTAAAAGCGTGTGTGTTCGCAGCTGTGTGTGTGTGTGTGTGAGAGGTATCGAGAGGGAAACGTGTGGGCCGAATGCCACCCTGACATCTGTCAAGGTCCAGTGTGTATTTGTTTGTGTGTATTTGTGTCCGTGTGTGTGCGCAAAGTAAGCGAAACAACCCTCAGAGTCACCTTGCAGCTATGCCACATGATGAATACACAGTGAAAAGTGCCATCCTCACTCTAATTACAATACCAGCATGCCCTGATGTCCAACTGTGACAAGGGGAGTGTGTGTGTGTGCGTGCGTGTGTCCAGCGAGCAGCGTCAGCACCATCTTTCCGGTCCAGTCACTGTGTGTGTGTGTGTATGTGTGTGTGTGTGCAGGATGCCAAGGCAGCAGGTACAGAGGGATGCAAACCACGGCTGTGTGGATGACTTAGCAGGCTGACTGTGTACTTCTGCTGCTACAGCAAACAACACCACAGCATCACATACAGGCGCCTGAAATCAATATTAGGCTTATTCCAAGTTACAATAAGCTTGTAGTTATGTGATTTGTCATTTATCTATTTACCGCCATTTTCATTGACGTGGTTGCTCGAATTGGGAAAAGTAATCATATAGATCCTTTTCATCCCCTTGGATATTTTGAAAGTATATGTTTTCAAATTGGGTCCTAACTGCAAGATTAAATATACTTTGCTTGGGGACAAGTTACACGATGCCCCTGGACTTTTCCGTGCACAATTTTTTACAAAAAAACTGGCTGTAAAACACTCTAAGAGGTATATTATGAAATCCTTTCTGTGCCATTCATGTGTATAGGGAGTCAGCAGGGGGACAAACTCTGATGTATGTGTGTTATGGGCTCAAAATGACAGAATCCTGAGTAACTTTTGCAGCATGTGCCTCCGGTTCAACTTACAAAGACAGAACTTTAGATAGATGTTCAGTTGGCCAAACAGCTATGAAACTGGCTAGCAGTGCGGGAACCACTGCTATAATTACTAGTTAAATTCAGCAGGGAAATTATCTCACAAGCTAATTAAGAACTAGCTAGCTGTGAAAACTGGATTATACTGGGCAAAATATGTTACTTTAAAATGTAATGTCTTGTTGTTTCTTGTGTGTTTTTCATCAAGCAATCAGTGAATTAATCAGTTTTATAATGTTTGGATCACACCAGCAGGGCTGCACTTGCTAGTAGTTTCCCTACCACAAATCTCATGATCATTAAATAAGGATACCAGGAGAATGAGGTCGCTGGTTGAAGTCTCTGCTTTGAAATGCATGATAAAAAAAATAGGCACAGCAAGAATGGCGTACAAAATTATTTGTCTACAGTATTGAATTTGTTTAATATATTTTTTTGTGTTTGCAAACACCGAGTATTTCATTTCAGGAAGGGGGGAGAAGCACAGAAAGAACCTCAGTTAGATAAGGATGAAAACAGGGAAAAGTCAAAGCCTTATTTCCACTGTGGTTTCTAATTACATAACTAAACCATTTTAGCATGCAGAGTGCCTAACAATGGTCAAGACGCATGAGAGGACAGACGGAGAGCGAGGGATAGCAGAACAGCAGATGGAGAGAGGGGAAAATGAGACTGAGAGGGACATGTAGCGACTCCATCAGCGCTCTGGACTGACACACACGTCTCCCAACAAATTTAGCACTGCATCTGCTTTCACAGAGACCTCATATTTTCTCAAATACAATAAGGCTTGTGCATCCACCTGAAACGTTTCTCTCACATCAGCGCTGCGCCAGGTTGCACTTATTAAAAATACTAAACACAACTCATATCTTTCATATCTTAATGCATACAGATATGGCTGCTACAACTCGTGCTATAATAATGCGCCTCGAGCCAGATACTTCTGAAGAATAATCTCATATCAGATGGTGTAGCTCATGCTTATGTAAACAAACACACACACACACACACACACACACGCACGCACGCACAGACACCACCTGTCTGAGTTTTCCCAAATGGAGAAACAGAATTGTTTAATCATAACAAAACAACACACAGTTATCCAGCCTACATTCACATATGCGCACACACACAGACACAAACACAGCATGTGCATGGTACATGAAAGATAATTAGACTTCTAAAACTGATGCTGGGGGGTCAAATAAATTATACACAGGTATTATAAAGCAGTTAAACTTGTAAAAACTGGACTAGCTAATTGCCTGATAATTACTGTTGGGAGTGTAAAAGTGAAGCAGGTACTTTTCTTCATTTAACGTAGGAATACACTTTTGTCCCTGCGCTTTGGAAACAAGTCATCAAAAGTATTGCTAAACTTGCACTGGCAGACCTTAATGACACTTCAAGGACTGTTCTTCGCCACCGACGAGTCAAAGCCTGATCTTCCTGAGTAGTTCAAATCAATCGCTGACCTCTTATGTATCTGTCCTCGAATTTCTATTAGATTTTGGTCTCATTTTGTAATTTCTGTACAGAAAGAAATGTAACGAAGTAATTGTTCCTACTATTTTCACTGTGAATATATGGTATGTTGCCCCACTTTGTTGTATCTACATTGTATCTTATTTGTAATTTGGTTATTTTGATTGGTTTATACATTTTTTATTAGCTCTAGTGCCCAGGTTTGTTCTGTTCTGTATCAGTTGTTTTTTTTGCTGCATTGTGATCTTTATATGTCAGAAAAGTTCAGAAGAAGAACTTCCCAAAACAACTTTAACCAGCAACACTACTTTTTCCTATTAAGAGATCTCAGTTTCCTTGGCAAGTACTTTAATCAACTACGCTGTTTGTCTGTGTGTGTGTGTGTATGTGTGTGTATACATTTAGTGACAGGTTGAGCTGAGCTGAACCTCACTGCATTTGTTTTGTCTGATTTTCCCCCTCGACAAGCTCTGCTAGTAAGGGGCCTTTCGGGAAAACAATGTCAGTTTGTTGAGAGCATGGTGTATAGTTTCTCTCAAAAAAAAAAAAAAAGAAAGAAAAAAAGTGAAACAAATAAATAAATAAAAAGTTTGAGGGCATAAGTGATGATGACAGGCTGGTGAAAGTCTGACGGTAAATTACATCCGCTGAGCTGCAAGCACGAAAACATGCAAGTAAAATGAGACGGGCGGCACTGTCATGAGGTGGGGTCGTGTTTCATCCATCGCACCACTTCAGTCTGCCAAGGGTTGCTGAGCGCTGAGGAGGGACCGGAGTGTCTGAAAAACTCCACGGATGATCAAAACTTGAGATTCTCAAGTACCCATCTGTCAAGTTTGTTGTTATTTGTGCACTCCGAGTTAGAAACCTTTCGCCGGTGTATGCCTGAGGCTACGGAGTGGAAAACTCTGAAGAACGCGCCCCTCTTAAACACAAGGCTGCAACTGACAACTGTGCGAAGTGGTTGCTGACTGCCAAACAGATCCTCGTGTCACGGCTTGAGGGATACTTGGAATTCTACTCTTGGCCTTTCCTCTCCTGGCCATCATCCACTTCGCTCGTGATCCATGGAGGAGATTTATGGGAGGGATTAGCGGCTAAATCCTTAAGACTTAACAAGTCATTTGAAACGGGATCAGTTTCTAAGCTAATGTTCAGGTAACAATAATGTTAGCATACTAATGTTTGATCTCGGACATTAATTCTCATCCCACTGCAGTACTTCAGTAGTGGAAGCAACGGCTTACGGAAAATGATAAATGAGGCAGAATGCAAACATATCATGCAAGATAATATTCAAGCAACATAATCCAGCACGCCTGCTCTCCATGTTTCATAGAGCATTTTGACAACTACCAGTAATTTAAAAACAAATATGGAAAATTAACCTTGAGATTTATTAAGCAACCTCTTAGAAAGTCCCATTCTTGTTCATATTTTGTCCTTATGCAACCGCTAATATATCATATTAATTACTGCGTAATGTAATGACTTGTCAGCATGTGAGGAAAAATGTCTCTCAGTGGGTCAGAAATGTAATTAATCCTGTTAAAGTGATACACTCAGAATCTATTGAGTTACACTCAACCCCTGTAGGCTTCAGATGTGGATGGAAAGTGTTTTATTCAGAGCGACAGACGCATGTGCTTGAAATCATGTTGGTTTCAAGTCTTCAAAGCATAAATAACTATCAAAATGTCTATAGAAACTTCTCAACCACCCACCTCTCTGCTGTCCATCAGTAGACTAAGAGTGATCCACACAGTCATATTTTAACCAAAGTTATGCTAAATTCACCGTTTCTGATTCACCGTCCTCACTTAAAACCTTGTGAAACTTGCAAATAGGTGTGTTTGTTGTTTTGCCTGCACAACCTCACAGGACTTAAACTGTGTGCTAATATATGAGATTCATGGGAGATGTAGTTGCTGAATGCTAAAAAAAAAATATTAAAACTTAATTACTTGCACCAGTAGTAGAAACCCATGTTCCATATAACATGAACAAGAGCCCCTGGGTAAAAAGATAATGCAATGTCAAATTACTTTAAGTTTTTTTTTTTACCCATTTAGATAGATAGAAATAATTTAGCTCATTTTTACAAGTCAAAGAATCTGAAATATTAAATTTTCGGCTGCTATTAACTCTTTAACCCCGACGTATGACTGCATGTCCAAACATGACATTTCATTTTGTCAGTGAGGGTTTACTGTATGTATGTTACTACACTGTAAAACAGTTGGTCAGTCCAAACATACCACTACATTTCAACCTCACACCGTGGCATTTTCATAGGGGTTATAGTGTGTGTGTGTGTGTGTGTGTGTGTGTGTGTGTGTGTGTTTTGCGTGTGTGTGTTGCTCTTGTTTTTTTTTATCAGAGCACAGCGGGCAACTCAGGAATGTTATTACAGTGGGAGTTGTCCAGTTAATGAGTGTTTGGATGTCTCTTACTCACCTGCTGGGTTTGAACATACTGTATACACACACAGTGTACTGAAGCCACCCAGGCGTGCAAACACACACACACAGACACACACACACGCGCACACACACACACACACACACACACACACACACACACACCACTCCTCAACTTACTATACACCTCACAGTAGAGCCGATGTAGGACACAATGATCAGTTGGTTACACTCTCATTGACCAGTGTTACTTTAGACCCAAAACTGTCAACAAGCCTGCATTAAACAGGATCATTACGCTGTTTTACAGCACATATTGAGCTTTAGATTTAAGGATCTTCTAGGAAAACGTCACTTTCGACATAGTATTCCTCATTATTTAAAGCTTAAGAGAAAATGGGCAGAAGGAGCAACACCAGGAAAGGGGAGTGAAACAGTTGTAACATCTTTATGATGGGAAGCAACAAGACTTTGGTTTTAAGTTTGCATCAATAGCAATAACATGGATTGAGCGTGAGTCTAACAATCGTCTCAGCCTTGGTTTCATTTGTTTATTATAATCACACAAAAATGTCACAGCTAATATGACACTGATCTGTTACGATACTACATGCAGCACCTGGACAACTGAAAAGAAAGTAAAATCCCATTAAAAAACAAAACCAACATTCAGTTTATCCCACAACTAACTATGATCTGTGTAGCCGAGGGCTGATGAAGCTTGTTTCTCTGTGCAACAGACCTCTATTGTTTTTTTGTGAACTATTAAAAACACATCAATGAGACACATTATTGCACTGGAGGACATGTTCCTTCATTACCATCAGCATGGTACTGTGAGTCAATCCCACATACATGTCCTGCTGCTGTAAATACTTACTCGCAAATCAAATATGTATTAATCCGTGACTTAAAATAGTACCCATCAAATGCACATTTTACTCCTGTTTGAGTAACGTTTGCTAAAAACTACAGAGCCCAGCTGTTTTAGGATATTACTTTCCCTTTTTAAAAAATATATATAGAGTATATAACATACATCTGTGACTTCCAATTAAGACTAATTGCCTGAACAAGGTTATAAAAGAACCTGTGAACACCACAACTTTCTCAGTTTTGGCCTGGGTTGTGTCTGATGCAACATGGCTCTACATGGTGAGGAATTGGCTGAACAAGCAAGAAACCAGATTGTGAGACTTCATAAAGATGGGAGAGGGTAGAAGATCATCAGCAGGCTACAGAACAGAAGCCAAAACACAGTTGCAGCAGTGGTTAGGAGGTACAGGAGAACCCATAAGGTCCAGAAGGTACAGTAGCCACAACCTTGCATTGAAAACAGATGGGCAAGAGCTTCTGACTAGGCATGAGGATTATCTGTGGAAATGTGTGTTTCAGTGTCTGCTCATACAGTGTGAAGGACACTGCATGAAGTCAACCTCTACAGACAATGTCCAAAAAGAAAACTATTGCTTACAAAACTGCACAAAAGTGCAGGATTAAACTTTGCCAAAGAACACGAACAGAAGCCTGATGAATACTGGCGGCACATTCTTTGGCGAGATGAAACCAAAATAAATTTGTTTGGATCAGATTGGGTCCAGCATGTTTGGCGTGGACCTGGCCAGGACTACAACAGTGACTGCATAGTGCCGACCGTGAAACATGGAGGTGGGAGTGTGCCGATATGGGGCTGAGCAAACAAAGCCCCTCCAGCAAAGAGAAGCTGAGAAGAATTATCTGTGAAGAATGACAGAACATCTCTTCACAGATTTGGGCAAGACTGGTATCATCCCTGCCCAGGAGGATCTGTCATCAAAAATAAAGTTTTAGTTCTGCCCACATGATTGTGTCTCAGCCTATGCCTTTAATATTCAGATGTAACGCTCATAACTAAGCCTCTAAAAAGGAAGATATAAACCTTAATGCTTTCCTTCCCAAATAGAAAATCAATTCAAAATATTCTGCATGATGAATTGTGACGGTGTACTACGCTCATCAGCTCCCATGTACAGTGGAGCTGTCCGTGGTGCTGAACATGGCCCTTTGTTCTGACGTTGGCTGATGGAAGTCACAGTTACAAATATAAGGACATCATGTGACTGTCAGTCTGGAGCCTGCCCGGATCTGCCTGTGCATGTGTGTTTGTACATGTACGCGTCTGGTCCCCTCCTTTTTTTGAGTTTCATGTGTGCATCCGTGCTCAGACCTGCCATGGCTCGCCACCCAGCTCTCCATCTCAGCAATGAGACGCCACACTGTGAATCACCAAGCAGGGCCATTACTCACTATGCCCGGCCCTTACTAAATAACTTCATAAATATTCCATGGGCCGGCTTAAACAGCCGAGTCAAAAAAGTCATGGCTTGGCGCCTCACAGACGCAGATTCCATTAAGCCCCGTGTTCTGGCAGGAACATGGTGGGACAATTAATCTTTTAGGATCTGAAGCAGGGCAACAACAAATATGGGAGTGAGAGAGAGAGAGAGGGTATGAGTTAATGGAAGAAGGTGAGAGAGAGAGAGAGAGAGGAGGAGGGGAGAGCAGAAAGACAGGACCAGAGTGACACCTGGATAGTGTTATGAATTATGTAGAGTCCAGCAGCACTTACGACCGATTCAATCAACAAGCTCCCTTACCTCCTTTCTACAGACCAAATCTGCATAGAAATATCTCAACAACCAAAAGGGAAAATCTCAAAATGAGAATGTCTTTAAATGAGAGAGTTAAAATGGAATTGAAGAAATTGCATTCCGCATTTCATCTATTGGCCTGAAAGAGGATTGAGGTTGCTACTAGCTTATGTATTGGTGTCATTTTCATCAAATTCATGGGATGGAAAAAGAGCGAGACGCAGCATGAAAGCATGGGAAAGGATTACAAGTCTGAGAGGGACAGATGTTCTTTAGACCCATAGAGAGGAAAAAGAGAGAGAGAGAGAGACTGATAGAAAGAATGAAGAGTGAGAAAAGTGAGAAAAATGAAGCTAGAAAAGAGTGCTTAAAGAGGCGAGCAACAGCCCCCCGGAAAATCCAGAATCCCTCTGTGTTTCATCCCCATGAGAAAACAAGAAGCGTCTGGCCCCTGCCGCAGCCACACTGGCATTTCACACAGACAGAGAGAGCAAATGAGCCATTAAGACGTCACTGCCGTCGCCATTAATCCGCTGTCTCTCTTCTTCAGCCTTTATCCACAAAGGGATGTAGAGCAGAAAGGGGGAAATTTTCAAAAAAGCTGAAATGAAGTCTTTTTTTTCTGCACCAGGGGTTTGGACTGTTTTTATAGAAACTGTTCTTTGAAAGACAACCATGACTTTTTAATGCAGAATTTTAGAGTTGTTGTGTTCTGGTTTGCTTTAATGAAGTTTTGGATGCGCACTAGCAGCTTTGCATTACATTTTTTAACCTCCACTATGAATCATTTAGAGGGTACTGCGACCTCAGTGGAAATAGCAGCTTGTTGTTGCAGGCTTTGCATCACCTGCAGTACTGAGGCTTATTTTCAGTGATGGATAAACAAGGAGAGTCTACAGCCATGCAAGAAGCCCTTTGAGGCTGTACTTGAGCTAAATGCTAACATCAGCATGCTAATGTGCTCACAATGACAATGCTGGTGTTAAGCAGGTGTAATGTTTACCACGTTCACCATCTTAGTTTAGTGTGTTAGCATGCTGCTAATTTTGCTAAACAGCAGTAAACACAAAGTTCAGCTAATGGGAATGTCATTAGTTTTGCAGGTATTTGGTCATAAAACCAAAGTATTGGACAAATTTTGATGTGTTGATGGCACTAGATAAAAGGTTACAGTAGGGGATCACGAAAATTATTACAGTTCATCTTGAAGGGGACATGAATGTCTGTATGTTTCATGGCAATCCATCCAAAATTTGTTGAGACATTCAACCACAAATATCGTCCTAATGGTGACGCAGGGGGTCATTAACGTCATTAGGGTACATTGACTGGGAACCATGAATGCAGGATAATTAAAACATCGACTTGCTGGTGTTGCTGGATAAAAAGTCAGCTTACAATCTCATTATTGTACTTCAACTTACTGGAGAAATACTGTGCCGGATATTCGAATATTACTACGACTGAAATACCACACCAGCAAAACTGCTAAAACAGTTTACAGAGATACAGACATACCCTCCAACATCCTCATTAGTATCAGGTATTTCATTGTTTGTCTGTCAAAAGGTCAACCGGATGACAGTCAGTACAGAGCTGAGACTAATTTCTCTCACCATTCCCCTCTGGGAAAATGCACACTCATGCCTCTACATCTCTCACACACACACACACACACACACACACACACACACACACACACACACACACACACACACACACACACACACACACACACACACACACACACACACACACACACACACACACACACACACACACACACACACACACACACACACACACACACACACACACACACACACACACACACACACACACACACACACAATCTTTCTAATGACCAGTCGTTACTCACAAAGCATCTACAACACCTGCCTGGCCCCTGATACATTCATACATTTATTAGTGAGAGTTAATATACGCAGGGCTAATGGGGTGTGTATGAAAATGCACTTAGCTCTCTACAAGAGAAGATGCAGTGCAGTTTATGATTAGTCTGGGACATAGTGGCTTCCTCCCATATGGATAAGATGCATATAATGCTCTGTGAGTCTGTGCAAATATTTACTGGAGCTGTGACAAAGATGGATGGGAATATGAGGATTTGGGACACAGTAAATATACATATATCAAAATGTTGTCTTTCCTCTCCTGTCCCAAGTGATTTCCTGCATGTGATTTGTTTTATTGTATTCCCTTTGCATATATATATATATATTTTTTTTTTTTTAAACTGTGTCCGCAGATGACCTACTTGCTTATATGAGACTTTGCCATGTCTTAACCAGGTGTACGTGCTGTTATTACGGCAGCAGATAGCAGACAGATATGTCATTCTCTGCAGGTTATGGGTTCACCTTAAGAATTCTTATTTGTCCTCACATTTTACACACATAGCCACACTATATCACGTCATAAATATTAATGGTAGGTGCAGTCTCTCAGGCTAACAGCCTTAGTGAAGAGGACATTATACAGCCACTGGGAATAGAAAGGCCCAGAACAATGAGTCAAGGTCACCGCTATGATTCAACTTCAGCATTCAGTCCTGCGGGTAAATTTCAGTGTCACAACATAACAGTAACTTAATAATAATAATAATAATATTAATGATAATAGAAAATACCATTTGCTATTGGAAAAAAAGCTTAGAAAATGTTAAGTTTATCATGAAAACTGAAATGTTGAGGCTAAATGTGTAGGTCTGGTTGCATATTCTGTTATTATAATTATATGAAATCTCACAGATCTATTTATTTTAAAAAAGCAAGTCTCTCAAAAACAACATCTTATTCATAATTATAGCCTGACATTCATCCTAGGGATTTAGTTCTATTGCATAAGACTTCAAATACATGCTTAGAAAAGCCTTAGAGATAAAGATGTTGTCTTTTCCCTATTTGGGACAAGTCTGGTCGCTTAATCTGCATTGTGATATGAATGAGGTCAAAGTTATATTTCTAAGAGAAGACTAAAGCAAATTCAGTCCGCTAAGAGAGAAGGTCAAAAGGGCATGTGCAGTGGAGCACATTTGGATAAAAACTAATGAGACGTTCTGAATAAAAATAGATCCCAGAGTCACACGGCACAAAAAAATATATCATAGGCACAAGAACATGCACACGCGAATACAAAAAATTAGGGAGAAAGAGCAACCAGGTCAATGAAAAAAAAACAAAAAACAGTCGAACTAGAGGTTGAGTGCATGTGTGTCCATATGTGTAGGTAGTTGAGATCATTGGAGCCAAAGAGCACGGCAGTCTGTCTCCAGTTCGCATGTCACACAGCACCACAGAGTCATGACCTGTGCCGCCACCCCGTCCCCTCACCGGGACTAAAACCCTCCACTCACCCACCCCCCGTCTCTCCAGGTGAGGGCTGTTGTCGGTTAATACATATGTGTAATAAAGCGGTGTCGACGGCATTTTTCCAGTAAGAATAAATATCTAAATCCATTTGCCTTTGCAGACTGTGTAGGCAAAATTTGATGAGGACAGGGAGGAAGGTGGAGATATCCTGCATTAGGGCAGAGTCTGGCAGAGATAAGAGCATATTAAAAAAAGGGCCAGGAAAATTACAATATGCTTAGAAATGTTTAAAAAAAAAACTGTTGTTGTACCATCTTATCTTGTACTGAAACCTAGCCTGGCACTTTTATCAGTGATGTTAAGCACAGATGAAAGAATTTGGTTGAAATTCAACGGAGCATTTCTGCAGGCAGCGATACAGAAATGGACACTATTTCTTTTTTCTTCCACAAAATTAACTTTAATGTCCTTGCTGTAATTTGCAGACAAGAGTGAAGTCTAAATTCTAAAGAAGTCTAAAGAAAAGAAAAAACAAAACAAAACACATGAGCAGTTGAAAAGGGCACATCAGTTTAAAACCGAGTTAAGAATGCCCTCTCCCTCCCTACAGAGAGCAGTGGGGGTCAGTCTGGAACGGAGCAGAGACCAATTCGGCCATTTAAACAAGTTAAACAAATGAAAAGGGCACATCAATTTGGAACGGACGTGGGCACAGCACCTCTTTCTCTGCGTAGTGTGCCTCCCAGAGGCGGTATATTAGACTGAAAGGGGCTCAATGGGGGCAAGGTGCATCACTAAATAATGAACTCCCGACAGCACAATTACTGAGGATAATGGCTGCTTTCATCTTAACAGGGAGGGAATGTGTGTGCTTGTGAGTATGCGTGTGTGGATGTTTGTATTTTTGAGCACATAACTATGTGCCTCTCTGTGGGTAAAGTACTCCCTGAGCTATTTTTTCTACAGTCTATACTCTCATTGTAAAGATAATATGAGCTAAAGAAGTGGAGTGAGATTAAGGAGAACTACTATCTACAGTATGGTGACTGGGGAAGGTGTGTGAGTGTGTTCGGTTGCTGACGCAGACTTACGAAGCTCGCCCACTTTCAGAATCTCACAGAGCATCTTGGTCAGCTCGATACTGCTGCGGCCAAATGGACACTCGTGCTTGTCTTCTCGACTGCTGTTCTCCAGAACGATCTATAAAACACAGACAACCAAACGAGCCAGACAAATAACATCAGGATTGTATCTCCTCAGTGCTAAAAATTGTCAAATATTTAAGTGAAATTTATTCTCTGAATAGAGTAACAGATGTACCCATAAATGATGGAGGTACTAATTTCTAGCTGCCTAAAAACGCTGATCAATTATTTCTGGTAATTGGGGATTCTAAAAACAAATTTTAAAAAAGAGGATTTTGCAGCCTTGACAGAAGTATGAATTCTCCGAGTGCTTTTTGGTTGTTTAATGTAATATATTTTAATATATTTGCATTACATTCCAATGACACACTGATAAGTCATATGAGGAGATCATTTTCTCGTAAACTGCTGTTACGGTTCAAACTACTGGTCATTATTCGACCCTCTAAACTACCAGCTTGGAAGTCGAAAAGCACAAATGAATTCTCAACGGCTAAAAATTCACTGTAATTATGTGGATGGTGGCAGCGCGCCATAAATGAGGCCATCAAGGTCCCAATCACTTTAGCAGGTGACAGTTTAATTTGGGAAATTGGAGGCTGTTTTCTACTTCTTGTCGACTGATAAGGGCTGAGTCGGCATTACTAAAGGCATCTTTTTTTCCTCACTTTCATTTCTAGAGACTGTGAGAGTTACACACTAACATAAAGACAGAACACACACACGCAGACTTGCAGGTGTGGTGATTAAACTGCTGCATGTGTACACACACACACACACACACACAATGTTAAATTACCACAGAGTGCTGGACAGCTGCCATAAAATGATTCTAACTAACCCGATTTATTAAATGGAATCTCGAACAAGCAAACACACTAATCACAAAAGTCAGTGAAAATCTTCTCGTTCCAGACAACCATTACTCTAACTGTATCAGTGATATTAATCTATTCATCAGCATTATCAAATCATATCGCCTGGCATGTAAAAATGTAAAAGGATTCATTTCTATTGTCTGGGCTGAGCAAATTTATGAAAAGCAGTTTTCGTTGAGAGATTATTTGGAAACGAGCCAGAATCTACAAACGAGCGAATGAGCTGGAGGGAAAGAGAAAACTTAACAACACCGCAGATATCACTATGTGTCAGTGTGTCTACATGAGGTATAACTGCATATGAAAGTGTATGTGAGTGTGTGTGTGTGTGCTTACCCTGATGTAGGCGTCCTGGTGGTGTCTGGCAAAGTACAACATGTTATCCAGAGCCAGCATGCCTGGAGGAATCTGGGTGAAATCCACAGCTGGATTCACATGGTTCTGAGAGACAGAAGAGAAGGAGGTGACATACACACACACATATATATACACACATATATAAGACTGACCATTTTGTTCATACTATGACTTGAATATCAACTTGCAGTAGCTTGATATTCTGATTGGTGCACAGAAGTACGCTCAGGTTTACTGTGATGGACTATATATGTCTGCAAGTTGATTTACTTTCTAAACGTAGTGGAAAAACTGGCGCTTGTCTGGAGGCAACAGCAGGAAATCAGTCGAAAAACTTACTGCGTGCAAAATGATCGTCAAGAATGCACTTTTTTGTTTGGACTTTGCAATGATAAGTCTTCCTCTCTAGACTAACACAATCCCATCCCATAATATCTAAATATAATATAATCTAATCTAATATAATATAATATATTATACCAAATAACAATGTAATATAATTTAATATAATATATTATGCAGATAGACACTGTCTGGGCTGTCATAGTCTGTCACACTTAATTCCTCCCAGATATCGTCCAAGTGGATGTTTGTGCCAAATTTGAAAGAAATTCCCTCAAGGTGTCCCTGAGATATCGTGTTCATGAGAATGGGACAGGCGGACAAACCCAAAAACATAATGCCTCCGGCCACGGCTGTCACTGGCACGGAGGCATAAAAACCTGAAGCCATTATAACACAAACAAATGATCTTCAGCAGGTCTATCTAGAGAATTATGGCCTGTGTATGTGAATACAGTATGTGTGTCTGCAAGCTGTCTAGTGTGGAAAACAGACTAAAGATTTTGGGGGTTTTCTCCACACTAGTGGAGACAAGGAAGTCCAACTGGCCTTATCTTTACAGAGCACACTGCAGTGGGAGTACTGGTACACGGTACAGCTCTGAGCTTACGACAAGCCACAGTGGGTTTAGTTAAAGTTCTTATACTATAGTTAGACTACTGCATATTACACACCCACTCACACACATATGGTAGAAGTAAACAGAGAAATATCATAGGATGAATGTCAGTGAGAAAAGATGAAAAGCCTCGGGAAGAAATACAGTATAATAAGATAGGTAAGAGAAAGATGGGGTTGAAACATGCACAGAGAAAAACACACGTTCACAACCAATCTCTCCTGGCATGCCCAGACAGACACACGTGCTCTAATCTGCTAATTTTAAAGTGGAGGACAATCATGTCCAATTATCAGCCATCCCTTGTGGAGAAACTGGCGCATGCTTTCTTTTCTGATTTCAGTTTTGAGGTGGTTTTGTGTGTGTGTGTGTGTGTGTGTGTAGTGTTAGTAGTTTATGCCAGAGAATGTCATCAGAGCATGAAAGGATTTATGAGGCATTCTCAAAAAAAAAAAAAAAAAAAAAAAAACTTACAATGAAGCCGAGCTTCTTGTAGTCGCGGGTGTACATGGACTTGCGTTTCTCGATGCTGCCGCTGTTGTTGGGCTCACACTCCACATCGAAGGCAATTCTTCGCAGCTCAAAGATGATGTCCCTCTGAGCCTGCACACGCAGAGAAGAATATTAAAGCGCTGTTCATAAATCCATCTGTCCATCCCTCCATTCACCATTTTATAATTTAAGAACGCTCTTTGCCTCATCTCAGCTGTCTGGGGTCTTGCGGTGCCCGAGGCAATTTGGCCAACAGCCACTCTTCCCACTGTTTTTATTACCTACAATAACTGGTTTCTGAAACCCGGCCGGATCAAACTGCCTGCACGCTGCAGAATGAAAGATAAATGACTGTTTACCTCTGGCAGCCGTGGCATGCTCTGCTGTCCTGGTAGGGGATCCCTCTGTGACATGTACCTCTCTTTTTTCCTGACAAGGTTCACAGGGGATTTTTATTTGTACGCCTGGAGGGTCTGAGGTAGCTTGTGCATTGGAGGCCATGCTATGTTCTGACTGCTTATTATTCTGTCTTGCACATCACTTATTTTAACTGATAAGTTTGGTGATATTCTATATTTTTGTTATTGTCAACAAATCCCATAAAAAGACTAAAAGCAACAATAAATTGATCCTACTAACAAGTATTATTTGTGTATTCAAAGCCTCATATGTTATTTCTCTGTGCGATAAAGCTCCATTGTTGTCCAAAAACTACTGAAAACATATTAATGAGCCACACCGTTGCACTGGGTGACACGTTATTTCATTATGATGGAAATGGGCACCGTGGTTTGTTGCGAGTCAATCCCTCATGCTGCTAAAAACAGTCCCAAACAAATGCAGTTTACTCCTGTTTGAGCAATGTTTCCTAAAAACTACAGTGCCTAGCTGTTTACAGAAAGTCTAATCCTTCTCTAAAAATGAAAGTATACATTCATGACCCATTTTTTTAAAGATTAACATTTTCAGGAACAAACAGGCTTGGAACTGAGTGCCACAGAAAGGCTGGGGAAGTTGGAAAGTATTGAGAGACTGACTAACCACTCTTTCATTTGTCATTTGTTTCATTATTTATGCCTGCATCAATCCCAGTTCCCACCTGGTCCTGGGGATCCATTTTGGTCATCATGCGGTCCTCCAGCAGGTTAAAGGTGAGCACCTGCAGCACGTACAGCTGGTGGGCCATCTCGTCGTTGATGGGTATGGGGCTCCGGATCACGTTCTACATGGTGTGAATGACAAAAAAAGAGGAGAAAGAGAGGGGAGCGGAGGGAGGAAGGAAGGATGGGTAGAAGAGCAGGGGAGAGAGAGACAGGGGGGGGGGGGGTGTTAGATGTGCAAAGACGAGGTGAAGGAGAGAGGACGGGTTTGCGGTCAGAAAGGCGAGACATGGATTTTGGAGGAAGACGGTAAGCGATAATAAAAGGAGAATAAGAGGATTTGGGAGTGAATGACGAGGATTAGACGGCACAAGTCAGATGAGGGAACGGGAGAGGGAGAAATGAGATTTAACACAAGGGAGAGGATGAAAGAAAAAAAAGGGGAACAGGTGTGAGAAAGTGAGTACAGTAGATAATAACCAGCGGGGTGAGACCGAGGCAGAGGTGGCAGGTGTCATTTTCCATTCTGATATCACACTGGTGCAGAGGCATAAACCTGAACAGAGATAAAGAGAGACACAGACAGACACAGAGAGAGACAGACAGACAGACAGACAGACAGACAGAGAGAGACAGGAGGGTACACCGGAGAAGGGCATAGTTAGACTTACACTGAGAATGATGGAGCGCAGCTGTTTCTGGGCAAGAATATGGGCCATCTCCTGTAGAGGGAGAAACAAAAGGAGGGAGAAGTAGAGATAGAGAGAAAGACAGAATTTAGGGAGAGCAGAGAGAAAGTGAGAGGGATAAAGATCAGACAAAACAATATACCAACAAAAAAAACAAAAAAAACAATTTGATACGGTTCTCTACGTTGAAATGAAAAATGAATGCGGTCAACATAAAAAAGAAAAAAACTGCCATGGCACACTGCAAAATATGCAGTGACAGGCCGTGAAAAAAATAAGGAAGCCATCCCAAAATAGAACTTAAATCTTAAAAAGGGATACTTAATGCACTAACTAATTGCTTCTACAGTGCAAACTACAAAGTGTGCTAATCAAGGGTGCACTTACTGTCAGGGGACAATTTAGGATGTCCACAATGTGCTCATCAAACTACCATATCGTGTGCAGTGAGGAAACAGAGTCAGAAACAGAGACACAGAGAGGGTGAGTGAGTGAATGTGGGAAAAAGGAAAAAAAAAAAAAGTCTGAGATGAGGTTAAAAAAAAAAAATCATTTTCTGTCAGTGGCGCAGCTTGTGGAGGGAGAGGAGGGGAGGCAACGGAGTCAGCAGAATGGTGAGAGACTGGGGGGGGGATCATAATAATAGCTTTACTGATGGTCAAATCTACACACACACACACACACACACACACACACACACACACACACACACACACACAGGCACCTGTGCTTGCAGACATACACGTAGCAACTACTGGGAACCAAAAAAGTGCCATTAGCCTCTTGCATGTTTTATAATATATCATCTGTGACATGATGAACAGGTGCTGCCTCTCTGCAGACATAAACTGGGCTGCAGTAAACTTATATTACCACACATGTCTGCACCACAGCAAAAGTAGACATTGTTCACGTATCACCTAAAACAATCCAATAAAGTTAGAATTGCTTCCAACCAACCACATGAATCTGATATGAGCAGACCCCGACTTGTCATATTGTCAAAATCTGCTTATTCAATGAAGCGCTGCAACAACTGAGTGTGACACAATTTGTATGCAGTAGTGCTATGAACGCTTATTTCTGCATAGCGTGTCTTCAACCTTGTATGCTGCATAGGAGGAAGCTGCGGGTTAGCATCATTCATTATTAATGTCAAAGCGCATCGCTGGACCCTATGGTGCTGATGCAAGGAATCATGTGGTTAGCTACAGCGCAAAGCGTGACATAGGTGTGGGAGCTGGAGACAGAGAGGGAGAGATGAGTGTATAGTTGAGCAAAAATGTCGCTTCTGCTGAGAGGAATGGAAAAAAAGATGAGTAGGGAATGAGGGGGTTTGTCGGGACTCGCTTATATCACTATTTCCATAATACATTTTATCGTCACAGTTGACTGTCAATGCATTATAGACGTTGAACATCCTTAGACACTGAAAAACACACTCACTAAGTACGATTTTACAGTACAAAAATGGTGATGTGATAACATGCGAGTGTACCACGTAACACTCATGAAATGATGTACAGTATATGTGCAGTGCAGTGTGTTTGTGCTGTGCGTGCATACTGCAGCAGCCTCACCTGTCTCTTCTCCTCAGGAGCTTTGAGGAAGAGAGCGTTGATGACAGCAATAGTGTAGGTCTGAATGTCTTGGTCAGTCCTGGAATTGGAAAATGGCACAAACAGAAATATTGGCAGTTAATTATCGCTGCTCATGTGGGTTAAAACGCATCTTTCACTGTGGAGGAGACACGGTTGCTTTCAGAAAGAAATCAACATAATGTATGTTCACATATAAAACACACAGACACACACATTAGTGGCTCATCCACTCACCCCTGAAGATGCGGGATGAGCTGTCCGATCGTGATCTCTTGCGCCACCTTGTGGTAAAGATCCTGACTGTTGAGCACCATGGACTCCAGGATGGCCAGGGACCGCTGTAGCACTGCTGTGTCCATGGCCGACTTGTTCACATAGCTGGCAATCTGCAGAAAAGCCAGAGCAGGAGAGATGAGGGCATCTGTGCAAAACACTAAATTTATCACACGTTCTGCTTTAGTGGCACACAGATACTAAAGTGAGATAAGGTGAGACTCAGGAGAAATTCACATTATAGCAGTAAAAGAAGAAGTAAAAAAATAGGTAGGAAACAGATACAGAACTGTTTAAATGAATCAATACAACAAAATAATAAATTAAGGAAATTACATGCAATAGCTATACACATTATATATGCATTAAAACATTTACACCATGATTGGGGCATTGTGCCGATAGCTGTGCAAAATACTGTATATGTGCAGAAGTAATGACCCTAAAAAACTGACATATTTTTCATAAATTTAAACTTTTCCAGTCAATATTCAGAACAGTATGACAGCAGCATTATGAATGAAGTCCCCTCTTAAATCCCAGCTCTGTTAAATGAGGCGTTTGCTTGGCTGACCTTCTTGATGAAGGCCACCGAGAAAGTGTCCCAGGAGACGATGCCGTGATCCATCAGCTCCACAAAGGCCGTAAGAGTGAAGGACAGCAAGTCGCCAAAACTACAAGACAACACACACACACAGAGACACACACAGACCATAGGAAACTTCTCTCTAGCAGGTGGCTTGGAACAGTGTATAGCTGCAAAGCCCAGACGGCTCGGAGCATAAAGAGGAACGAGCAGTCAGCAGAGACAGAGAGAGAGAGAGAGGTGGCGGAGAGGAGGAGAGGGGACAGAGGAACATAAGTTCAATGCTGCGACCAGGCTTGCTGGAGAAAAGACAGAAAAAACAGAGACAGGGAGAGAGAAAGAAAATGGGGAAGAGGATTGCGATGCAGTGCAGACAGAGTGATCTTTAAGAAACAGCGGGGGCTGTCAGAAGGCCAGCAGGAGCTGGGCAGCACAGTGCGGTAGTCAATCAGGACCAGAGAGCTACATCATAGAGTGAAGTCATGCAGTTACACAAATATCAGGAAAAATAAATCACTCTGCAAGAGTCACAGGAGGCCAAAGCAAGGAACAGCTGTTATATCCAAGACATACTGTTGCTGACAGTACTTAATGAGAAATAATTAATGTATCATAATCAAAGACGTTTTGACCAGCATATAAAAATATATATTTCTTAAATAATTTCTACAATCTTGGGTTACAAAACTGTTCAGTGAGCTTTAATGTTTCGGATGCTTAAATTTTACAATACTGACCTCTACTGTTCAGATTATGCACTGCAGATGCATCTTGCACTGAGGCTTTTATACATGTTCATCTTGTATGCATCTTTTATACATCTTTCATGGTTTTACTGTCCTACATAAGCTGTATCAAGGTGAAAACGTACAAGCCCCAACTATAGATCTATAATCAAGCCAAAACAGTTTCCAGCAAAAAAAAAAAAAATCCAACAAATCTTAATCTAAACTGTTTTGAGAGAAACTAATAATGTGTTAATGCAGTTTTGCACTTTCTAACACATTATAGATAGTTTGCAGAAATGGAAACTCCTATTTTGAACACGACAGAGCGGTATTCATCATCAAATACAGTAAAAGAAGACAAAAACATGATCGGAGAAATAGCATCATGGGTCAGTGTTGCTGCATGGTAGGTGATTAGCGAACAGTCAAATGGACAATTAGTAACCCACAGCTGAAGGATGAAGAGGCTTTTGCAGATGGCACTGGGCATTTAGATGACAATCTGTAGTTAACTACTCAACGCTACATGATATCGTAGGATACTGCGAAGAGTGGGAAATAGAGAGATCCTTGTTGATGGGTGATGTTCCTGTGGTGATAGAGGTTATTGGCTAATAATGCTGAATAGAAAGTGAGTTGTGGGGAAGTATCCTTTAGCTGAATAAGTACAGAAAATCCCCTCACCCTGAGCAGCACCGTTTTGTCAAGAGCACCAAGATTTAATTCAGGAGTAAGCAACAACTCGTACTAGAAGTAAATACATTTACCTGTAATAAATCTTGAATTGCAAAAACAGCAATTCATTTGTTTTAGTAGATTTTTAGAAATAAATCTTGGTCTTCTTTCAGTTTGTGGATCAAAGATTTTGTTTTGATTTTGTTGCCCAAAACCACATGCAAAAAAATAAAGATTTCAAAATGGAAGCCCGAAAGAGGCTATGTTATACATGTATAAAATTTCCCATAAGGCACTCGGGCCGGAGTCTTAATCATGCAGACTCGGCCAGCAGGTTAGGAAGAGCACAGAGCCAATGACGTTAACCGGCCGGGGGGGAAAGGGGAGGGGCTTACCAGGGCTTCATAATCTTCTGTAGTTTCTGATACCGCCTGCAAAGATTTGAGAAACTTTGGTGTCAAAGGTGGGAAACAAACAACGACACCTTTTAGTCTGAGCTAGCACACACAGCAGGGAACAACAACAAACATCACAATCTTACCAGGACTTAATGTGTAAACATTCCTGAAAGAGAGACCAGAGTCCAAGCAAGTCCACTTTATCAGACATCATCAAAATTATTTCTTGCTGTATAAATTCAGACATTAAATAGTTCATTCAGCACACACTTTCATACTATGGTATACACTTTGAACCAGTAAGTCTACTGATACCTTGAGAGCATGCCAAGCAGAAAGAGTTGAAGAGCAGTTTGCTGCCAACCTTACTTTCACACAGCAAGCTTGGAATGACACAGAAATCATCGAACATTCAACAAGAAAAGATGAACAAATCTAATAATTTCACACCTCAAATGTCTTGAGTGACGTGTGCTGGAGGGGAAAAAAAAATCCTACATACTGTTTATTTATGATAGTTTCAGTCATGCTGTGCAACATATTACCAATCATACGTATTACAACCATATTACTGCAGCAATGAAGTTCAACCCAAATTACAAAAAAAAAAAATGCATATTTTTCCCATCAACAGCAGCAATATGTCTTCCAGGAAACAATGTCTTAGTCTGTGTAGTCCACAGGCTGCACTGTCAACAGTTTTTATAAAGGACTTTTTCTTAGTAGTTCCAATGAAAAGTGACAATTATCCAGAGTAAAGAGGACACAGTGCCTGGAAAATGGATTGATGGGCAAATAAAACCAAAACTATTTGCAACCACTAAAGCTAAGTCAGAAAAACATCTTATTTTTATTTTATTTGGGTGAACTCACCATTTAAAACAACATTTTAAAAACTCTTCCCCTTTCTTTTTGGTAGAAAAACCTCTAAATAATCTCTTTGAAGTTGCACTGTACATTCTGAGCAGCGACTGTGTCAGAGCACATCGAGAAACAGGTGCTCCGCGCTTCAGCCAGCAGAGGACAGTATCTGCCTTTGACATGCGGAGCTCTTGCAGGCAATAACAGCAGCAGCAGCAGCCGGCCAACTGATTTCCACATGAATACAGTACAACATCTCTGGCAGAAGCATCGGATCACAGCACTGCTCTATCCTCGAGAGTCTCCAGCGGTGATCCTCTTGAATAATCACAAAGTTGGTTTGGCAGACGCACTAATGAGCGCGTGTGTTTGTGTGCGTTTCAGACACCGATACCTATCTGCGTGTCTGTTTCATAAGCTCCTTATGTTGAGATAATATGCAGCAGAACCACTTTCTCTCCCTCTCTCTCTCACACACACACACGACGCACATAAACAGAGGCCACCTTCAAACTCTTCAGCACAGAATAAATGATGGTAATTTACATAAAAACATATTTAATGAAAGAGCTGGGAGCAAAGTGGAGTCAACATCAGTACCACTGGCTCCTTGCAGTAGATCAAACAGGGTTAAAATATTTGCTAATTTGAACATTATATGCAAAAAAAGGAAAAAGAGGCTTCAATGATTTCCTGCCAAGTAGTAGGAATGAGTATAATGCTAGAGGGGCTGCTGTCTCATGCACAGAAATAGGAGATCATTAAGTGGTTCCTGCTAAGGAGCGCACATTAAATATCTGACCGGAATGTGAACCTTTATGCTTCAAACAATACAGTGAATCTAACTCTGTGGAAGGTTCGTGTGTGCTTGTGTCTGGTACAAAAGTGTTTTGAGCTATTAAGTGTTTCTATTGTGCCGTAGAAAGATCACATTTGACCTTGTTTGAATATGCGTTTACAACACAAAGTGCCAACAGGCAGCGACTATGCAAGCCAACAATTCTTCCATCTATCTTTTTTCTCCCTGGGATGAAAAAAGGGATGAATAATGAGAATTGCGTGAGGCAGAAAACGAGTGCGTCTCGGACGGCTGGCTGGCTGCTGCCCTCCCTGCCGGTTTGCACCGTATGTGTGCACGTTTGCACTCCCACAGTAATTCTCCGGCGGGTTTTCGACTCGCTGTCACACAGTATGCTACTGACATACACACACACACAGACACACAGACACACAGACACACACTTCCCCCTGGCATCACGGCTGAGAAATTCCACCTCAGCGAAAAATGTCCTCGCTTTAACCTTCAGTTGAGACGGTCTCCAGGGCCCTCCAGCCCCAACACACACACACACACACACGCACAAGATGAAAAAGAGCCCCGGGGCATGTACTGTTCAAGCTACCTCTTCTCTTTTCAGCAGTAACACATCTGGACAACACCTTTAGTCCATAACCACCACAGTCAGAGTCAAGTATGGCGTAGCTGTGTGGAGCCAACACACATACTATAACATCACATTCCTGTCGGCTCGGATGGAGACGTACAGCTCCTCAAAAATTTAACGATGTGTCTTGGTTATGGCAGCCACAGAGATATTCTTGTACATAGAGAACTATGATTGACCAGGTTGGGCTGTTTTCTCCGATGCTGGTAGATATTGTTGATAGTCTTTTCTGTAGTTTGACAGGACAAACCTTTCCCATTGACATTAGTATCACAAAGTGAATTAAAGAATGTAAACAGGGTTTGCTAGCTTTGGACCAATCAGACTGCACAGTGCAACTTCAAAGACCTCCTGGAGTCAGATATGTGTAGATGGGATATACTTATGAGTTTCACCTGATTACTTAGAGCTGGACATGCATTGCTTAACCCCACAATGGACTTAAGTCAAGTCATAATGGATCGTTGCCACAATTCTCTGGTTGGTCACTTCAGACAAAGATATACTGTAGCTACAAATTAAATATTACCAATTAAACAGCAGGTTTTATTTGATTTCTGCCTCACAAAAAGATATGTCACTTCAACTTGGATCAGGCTTCGACGCAAAGTTTGACATTTTGGAGTGGATCAGACTGCTGAGTCAATGTCTAATATCAAACCCACATAAATCAAACTTTATGCGCTGAATATTATAGGAAACCACTAAAAATCTGTACGCATACCCTTCCTATCTGTGTCCAATCTATCACATTCATCACACAAAGAGGAATGATACATTGTCTGCAGGGAGGAACACACTGTGGCAACAGTAGAGGAAGTCTGGAACAACAACAAAGAGACAGATAGAGCGGCCGGTAATGGACTTACTCAGTCCCGCTCTCCACCATCTGAGTGAGCAGGGAGATGCCATCCAGGTTGATGAACTCCTGGGCAAAGGTGATGTCCCGCGACGCGTTGGCAAGGTCCTTCAGAGCCTCCAGCTTGGCATCCATGCTGGACGACTGGATCCGCTCATGAAGCTGGACTGCTGTCTGGTACTGGAGGGGAAGAGGAGGATGACACATAATATATGGAGATTACTAAAAAAAAAAATGAGTCTGTGCATCCGAAATGATCAAAAAGTATTTTCTTATGTACCTATAAACCATTTTGCAGAGAACTAAAACTTACAGGAGAGGTGGTCAAGCGCAGGATTGAGCCGTTCTTAATGTCATTGCGGTTCTGAGGAGAATTACCAAAGAAAAAGCAGAAGTCAGTGAGCACTTAAGGCGGATTTTTACCTTGGAAGCTGCTGCCTGGAATTAAAAACAGAAAACCAAACCTTTTCTGTGATGTAGAAATTGGTCGCGTCAGCAATCTGCAGAGCAAAGTTTTCATGGTTCCCCAAGGACCACCTAAATGCCATTAGGTGGAGAAAGAACATTGCATAATTAGTATTAAAAGAGGAGAACAACTGCTGGAAAATACAGATAATAGGATTCGAGTACGGGGATAGAGGGAGAAAAAGAGAGAGAGGGGTTTTTGCAAGAAGCCCTTGGAGAATTATTTTCAAATCCAAAAGGCGTGCATTTGTGCGTACACAAAGACACACACACACACAAAAAAAGGCAAATGCAGACTTACCCCTCGCACACTTCTTTAATGATGGCTGAGAGAGGCTTTTTCTGTGGAGAAAAGCAAAACTACATTTAGTCTACCGTCCAAGCTTGAGTTCCTAAAACAACTCAGTCAACTCAGAGTGGGCTGTAATTATTTTATATTGCAGGAGTGGCACAGTGAGAGGCTGTTCTTCAGGAGCCTGTTATTTACCCAACTGTCTGAGTGCTGATGTGGGATCACTGACCATCTCTGTTGTATCATTTCATGCATTACGATGGGAAACTTCTTCCAGATCAGCATCAGTGATATTCTGATCCACAGTGGCAGAAAACATGCACACCTACTCAAGTACTGCCCTTACATTAAGTAGAAGTTAGAGGTACTGTACTTGACTGTTTCCACTGTGCTACAGATCCATTTCAAAGTCTAAGAATATGTAGACATACTAAATATTAATGCCAACTTTTGATACTTGCAACAAATTAGTGAGCATCTACATACAGATATACTTAGAATTGTGGATGATGTGATTGTTTGACTGCTTCTCCGGGGTTTAACCGAGAGAGAGAGAGAGAGGCGGCTTCAAATAACGCGAGCTGCAGTGATGAAGATTTACAGAACGAAGATAATGGTGGCAGGATGGTGGGCATATGTGACAGGGAGAGGGAGGCGGAGAGGCGACAGCAGAGGAGGGTGGGCTGTTATGTGAACAACAGGGAGAACACGGAGGATAACAAAAGTGAGAAATAAGCAAACCGAAGGGATGAAGGGAAAACAACAGCAAACACAGGGGAGGGAGGGAGTGGCTGATAATAGTGAGAGGGAGCAAAAGAGAGTGGTTGTTGGACGGAGAGAAAGAGGGATTGGAGGAAAATGAAGCGCTTGCAAAAATCCATATGGGGGCGAGGGGGTGGGTGACAAATATAAGGAGTGTGTGTGCGTGTGTGCCAGTCAGTATTAATATTTGCACGCCGGCTGCTGTCACCCCGAGGCTCTGTGTGTGTGGGTGTGTGTGTGTGTGTACTGTAGCCTGGCAGCGTCCTGTAAGTGCCAAACGTCCAAATGTACAACATACTACAACAGGGTATTTATAGGTTTCAAAAGGACATTTTTAATGTTATCTGAAATTGAATTTTAGACAAATAATTAAAAAAATATATTAAAAAGTATAAACAGAGATAATGTACTGGTATGTACTATAGAAAAACATATTTTTTGCGAGCAAAGTACTAATATGCTCAATGATTTTAAAAAAAAAACAAAACAAAAGTTTGCAATATTTTAAAAGAAATGAAACCATGTGTTCATTGCTTGGAGTGATTCCTTCTCTCACACAAGATCAAAGCTTTTTCTAACTTTGAATTGTATCATTAATAAACAAATGCTAAATGTATATTTGTGGATTCAATAATATAAGTTACACAATACTGGCACATGTGCAAAACCTTTTATAACTCAGATGATACTCATAGTACTTCCCTGCTCACATAAAGTGAGGAGGAAGTCTTTAATCTCTAGCTTCTGCATCACAGGTGCAAAGCTTTTGCTCTGTTCTTGCAAATTCTGATAATTACATTTGTTTATTCACCACCACTTACTGTCTGATCAGGTTTATTTAAATGCTACAGCTCGGAATTCAAGTATTTTTTTCTTCTTACAGTCAGGTGGGGTGAGGTCTTTTAAAAAAAAAAAACTATTTAGTTTTATTCATTTGGAGATTAACTGTAAAATGAACACAAAACAAAGCAGCGGATGTCTCCCTAGTCATCCCCTCCGAGGCGACTCTCCTCCCCTTCTCTAATGACCTCTGTCTGTACTCATATCTTATTACCTCTGAGGTATAAATACATGCTGCTTTTTCCTACCCTTTCATCCTCCAGGAGTTAAACCACCTCCACTATCCTCTCTGTTCCTCCCCTATTCCATCACTGCTCCCATTTCTGCTCTCCCACCACATCTTCCTCTCTCTTACCATTACCTCCTCTTACCGCAGTCCAGCAGGAGGTGGAAAGTATTCCACTTTTAAAGTATTGCACCTGGCAATAAGTGCGATACCATAATACATTACATTCAATCTCACGTTCAGTCATTCTATATACCGTCCATCAGCTTTAGAGCTTTTTTTGTTATCTGAAATGACACTCTCCTTTCTAACTGGGAGGATGACAAGTGCACTTCATCTTTCCTTCTGAGGTCATTCATTCAGTTACACAACGAGCAGACTTCACCGGCTCGGAGTGACGTCTGGCAACAGCAATGTCGTGCATTGCACATTCAATGTGCGTTCACTGAACTGTAAAATATAGTCGTAATCAGTATCTAATCTAATGCACACCTGTACGACAAGAGCATTAGAGAGTAGAATCTAATAAAAAAAAGGCACAAAATGTATTAAAGCTGCTTAAATCAATAGTTTTATCTCAACAATGGATCAATGGACTATTTGTATGTGAAAGGAAACACTCATGATGATGAAACCAAAGATAATTTTTCACGATTCTGCGATTCCCCTCCACTCTACACATCGATTTCGTCTCTTTCAGCTAACGCCAGTTTAAAGAAGCTACAGTATGTTTAAATTATAGTAGTCTGGCATGACAGTTTCTACAGCCATCATTATTAGATCTCCTCACAGGTTAAAAATCATTTTACTGCCACACATCATGCAAAAAGCTGCTGAATGATATGTTATAGAACATCTCTGCTGCTTGATGACAGGTTGTTTCAGCCTGTTTTGACTTTAATTCTCCTTGTTGCTGTGTAAATTCTCCTGCAACCGCCTCCGAAACTTATTTTCTGCTTGCAAACAGATCTCTCATCCCACCAGAGACCCCCATTACCTTGTTTCTCCCCCCCGATTCTCTATTGCATTTTAGATAAACAACAACAATAAAAATGCTTATTACAATTGTCTGCAGTTGTACCAATTCCCCAGCCTTCCTACAAAAAATGTTGGACTTTTGTGCCTGGGGAAGGAGGAGGGGGGGGGGGGGGCGGGGGGGCATTGAAGATATTTGGAGAGATACAGAAATCAAACAGTGTAATTTATGCAGACACAAACACACAAAAACACACAGACTGAAGCAGATGTATCTATGCACACTGCAGTGAAGCACATACACATAAAATACCAACAGAAATCTGAAAGACACACATGAATCTCCATACAAACAGATACACGCACGCACACACACACACACGCAGAGCTGTAGACACATAAGCGCACACACAAATGCATGAATAGTAACAACTATGCATGCTGCCACAAAAAAAACACCCACACACAATTTCACTTATGCAGTTGTACCCACGTAAACAAACAAACAAAAAAAACACACACACCCAAATTCACATCCATGCACACACACACACACACACACACACACACACACACTGACACTCTCAGCTGAAGCCCACTCCCCATCGCATGACTCAGACAGCCATATGCTGCTGCAGGGCCTATTGTACAGAGGAGATGGAGAGGGAGGAGGAAGAGGTGGGGGTTGATGCTGGAGGACAAGAGAGGAGGAGGCACGGCGTAAGTTTCACAGTTACAACAAAAGACAGGGAGGAGGGGGGGGGTTGAGAGAGAAAATACGGAATGAGAAAAAGGAGGAGGAGGCAACAGATAGGAGGAACAAGAGAAAGATGACAGGGAGAGATAAGAGAATTCAAAGAAGAGGAGGTGGAGAGGTGGCTTAAAAAAGTAAAGACAAAAGAAACCGGAGAGACGGGCTGCCGAAGGGTCATTAAATACACAAACTACATTCCTAAATCTACACGCAAGCGCTTAAGGCACCTTGCGGCAAACCTAGAAGCACACGTACTCTGCAGTTCAATGTTTCATTCAGTGGTTCATCCATTGAGAAGAGCAATCATGGCTCCAGTTGCCACGGTGACTCATAGCTTGTACAATCATTAGCCCGTCCGTGAGTCACACACACATGGAGAGAACAGGCCATTTTACACACTGCATGTGTAATCAAATAACGTAACAGTAAACATGTCATCCCCTCCACACATGAGTTAGTCATTGTTTGGGCTAATTATTTTATTGGCCTGTTATCCAGTGTTTGTTAGAGCCCGATCATTGCTGACATAAAGCGTGGCCTTTATCTGTGTGCTGGCATACAGAAGTCTGTGCAGAAGTCACTGATGACACCAGAAATTGCATTATTGTCATCAAAAGTACTGTTAAATATCACGACTCCTTTAGCATCTGAGCTTAAAGTGGACATATTATGCTTATTATGATGTCAGATATCTATATTAAAGAAATTGCATTGTCCACTCTCATATTTCTGACCAGATTTTGGCTCCAACATGTACAGATGGGAGAGGGTCACCAAAATTAAATAAGGAGCTTTCGGAACTGTAAAGATATTCCAGTAGAGCCTCCAGACCTGTATATGTGCATAATACGTCCCCTTTAACAAGTCTGGGTATTTTGCCAACCATTAAATCATGATATTGGTCATTTTCCTGATAAAATTAGCAGATGTCATGTCAGTCATAATTATGGTGTAAGATTTGAGCCATTAATTACAGCGTGTCCATCATTACATTCAGCGCTGCCTGTTAAACAACAACTTTAATTATGACACTTTCTTTAGGCTAATTGATTTAATTGTTGGGAACAATGCAAGATGCATCATGGCCCGATCACATCCGTCCACCCCCTCCAGACACACACATACCCCGAGACATCTGAGCTACTGCCAATATATACACAACAACGGATTACTGTACCATGCTATGTTCAGACAAAACATTCCCTATGTATCTGTTAGACCTTAAACTCAGTGATGATGTTGTTTTTTTGTGCTCAGGCACCTACCTGATCTATCTCCATGAGCTTGGGGAAAGCCCCCGGCCACTCAATGGCCACCTTGACAATGTCTGCCGGCGGCGGCATGGCTGCCGGGGGGGGTGGGGGTGGGGGTGGGGTTGTTTGGTGTGGGTCTCGCTGCCTCACACCTCTGTCACTATTCCTGGAGATGTCTCATCCAAAAACCTGCAGGAGAAGAGCAGAAAAGGAGGAGAGGATGGAGAGAAAGATGAAGGAAAGGAAAGAAAGCAGGGTAGAAATAAAGGAAAAAAAGACAAAAATATGCTTAGTTATGATGGTTTGCTTGCATTAGCTTCCTCTGAATTCAAAGATTATATATGACTGAGGAGAAAAGGTCAGCAAGGGAGGGCAGAAAAATACATAAGACATGAGTACAGTGCAGCACTCTGCTCATACACTATTACAGCAAAAGCTACTGAAGAGTTTCATACAAGACTTTAAAGGTTTAGAGGAAACGATCCAATTGACCTACTCACACTAGTTTACGGTCATTTGTACAGACACATAAAGTACACAAACATTATCACACCCCAAAACTCTCTGAGGTCAGGTTGCCCAGCTGCAGTTCATGAGGGTCTATCATTAGTGCCGGTATAGAAACCGCAGGTGCTATACCTGCTGTCTTTAGCCCACAGCTAGAACACGCTCCCCTGCTTGTGTTACGACTGAACTTAAATACTGAGCACTTCATGCAAATTCCTGCAGATAGTGGTGGTAAAAAAAAAAAAGAAGAAAAAAAAAGAAAGCACTCAAACACACAGTTCCACTTCGAACACCCACTTCTACAAACTAAAGCAGACAAACTGTTTTTTTTGGTCCTCTGAGATTTTTCCTCCAGCTGCAGCCTAATTTAATTTGCAGTTGTTGACACGGTGAGCATTAGGACGTGCCAGCGGGGCAGATACACTTAAGAGTTTAATTCAAATCAAAGTTTAACTGCTAATGAGGTCACAGCAGGTGAGCGAATTGAAACGTTACTTTTAAAGACCCACTGTTTCACTGGTCCTAACACAGCTCAGCCATTTACACACAGCAGAAAGACCCAAACCACCTGGCAGCGACATAATACAACTTCCAGAGTAATAACATTTACTCTGTAACATTTTCACCATGATAAAAGTGCCATGTAAGAGTTCCCTGCAATTTTCAGAGCTCTCTTTTATTGAAGCGCAGGCAGAGATGGTAGCTGCACTTCAGCCACAATAGCCACTACTGCAAGCACGCAGGACTCAACAGCTTTAGCAGGTTACCAGACTGGAGCTTCTTCCCACTAACATAAAAGGGGCACTCCGCCAATTGTACACAAAAAGGTCAGGTTTACTCATAATGGAGAGCATAAAACAGCCGTTTAAAACATCTGTATAATGTCTCCTGTGGTTCTGGATAAGCTTTGTCGAGTCTGAGAAAATTACTCAAGTGACATCACATAGGTCGGCTTATGTTTGGAGTAGAGCCAGACCGATATACTGGCCAGTGGCCAATATTAGCTTATCCCAAGATATATTGATATCAGTGTATATGTCTGGCAAAGGATAAGTTCACAATTTTTCAAGTCTGTCTTAAAACAAATGCCAATATGAACACTGTAATAGGTTTTTCTTGCTGTTCATGCTGGCCATTAAACGATCCATTCTCAATGTGCTTTCAGTGTAAATGATGGGGGACAAAATCCACAGTCAAACATTTATCTGAAGCTATTATGAGGCTTAAGCTGTCCAAATTAACCAAATCGAGTGGATATCTTCCAAAGCTACAGTCTTTTTAGTGCCAAATGTCCCTCTTTTTTATTATTCTTCCACTGCGGCTCAACAGGGAAACACAAAGAGGGAAGTTTGTACTAAAAAGACTTTGGAAGGTCTCCACTTGATTGACAAAATGACTCATTTAGACAGCTTCATTTTAGCTTCTGAATACATTTTTGCATAAAACGAGGACTGTGGAGTTTGTCCCCCATCACTTACATTGAAAGTGCATCAAGAAGGGATATTTTAATGGTCAGCGTGAACAGGAGGAATGATTATAGCAAGATAAACATGTGCCACTTGACTAATGCTTTAAGAAAGACCTGAAAAATTGAGAACCTATCCTTTAAGTTACAAGAAATTGCACTACAGAAGTTAAACACAGTATGTAGATACTGTATGTTTGGACTCATTTAGAAACGGCGTCTCCATTACATAATTTGTCCACCAGAGAGCAGTGACAAGACCTGCTCTATATACGTATTTTGGCTACACAACAAATTTAAGTGATGCTTATGTTTGGTTATGTAATGTATGTGTTATGTTTGTGTTTACATTAAATACATTTTATTGGCTGACATCGTTATCAGATTTTTTTGAACTCTAAAATGTCAATATCAGCCTCAAAAACACAGTATTGGACAGACTATAGTTGAGAGACATTTTGAACAGTAAGCCTGCATTACAAGCTGGAGCGTGGGTGTTCACCAGGCAGGGAGAGTCTTTTCAATTGATTTATTTTTTTTCTGTTTTCCAACTTTATGGTGCAACTTTTCGGTGTACTCTTAAAGAAGCAGGTTAACCCCACTTAAGCAACCAAAATCCTCTTGTTCTCTTGTCTTTCACTGGTCAAAACACAACTGAAACACACTTTGAATCTGCTCTTGCCACCATGTGCACCTTGCTTCTTATGCATAGCAACAAGCACACCAACACACACACACACACACACTCAAAAACATCAAGCCTGTAATCCTGGGTGGCTCCTCCCTGGTTTCTGTCCCTGTGCAGACGACTCCTGAGAGGGCAGAAATAAAAAAAAAAAAAGCATATCTGACAGAGGAACAGGCAGCTGGATTGACCTGAAACCCTGTGGCTTTCTAAGATAAGCCAGTAAGAGGTCCCATGGTGGGAAAACAGCCAAATCACAGTCACTCCAAACCACACGGGGGGAACCGGGTAATGCCACTTCTGTGTGCTTGCAGGGGGTCTAATGAAACTCACCACTGCGCAGTTATCAAGTAGAAAATGCAGCATTGATATTCCCAAAAAAAAAAAAACAACTGAGGATGGCATCAATAATTTACCTTCCTAGCATGTCTCGAAAGCTTGGATCATCTTAGTTCTTGGTGGAGAAGCCTGTTTACATATTTAATCTCAATCCATAATGCATGAAGAAGGGCTCAGTCAAATTCCTGGGAGACAACTATTGAGCAGAATAGTGTGAGTGTTGATATACACAGCATGTGTGCTCGAGCACAGGCAAAATAGTGAGTGATGAGACGTGTGTATGTGTGCACACTATCCAAATTTGTTTGTGTGTGCATGTCTGCAGTCTGTGCTAGTGCACAGTACATACAGCCCTGTGTGAGAGTTTGTGTTTATGTGTGTGTGTTTGATAAGCATGTATTCATTTAAAGATAGTATACGTAATGAGACTGGCCTGGCGTTGTGTGCGAGTCACCCCATAATAATCCACATAGCCTTTATTCAAGGGTCCGTTGCCATGGCAGCCGCTGCATCAATAGCTCGAGATGCGGATGCATCTTTCTTTCCAGAGCGTGTCATACTCAAGTCATGTTTGTCACAACTCTGCCAAGATGAGTCACTCCACCCCTCTGGCTTGAATCTCACCCATTCAAATAAGAACGAGTATGTTCATTGAAGATTAGAGAGGTTTGTTAAATACTTTCTGAGACAATTTGCCTTCAGTGACGTTCAGTGCTTGCAGCTGTGCATCTCTCTCTCTCTCAGTTCCGTATGCAGAGAAAATATTGCTCTTGCTCCCTGTTCTTGGTAAAGCAAGGTGGTGGGTGAGAAAACACTGAGACAGATACATACAAACATGTGGACGAGCACAATCCTGCACACGTCACATTTCACAGAGCTCAATGCCGAAAGAAACTGTGTAGTATTAAGAATATCATCATCCCTTTTATTCTATGTTAGAATTAAAATGTGTCTCACAAAGACGAGCCTTGCTGTACTGCACATATGCACAGAATGTGTGATTCACTCAGTTGTATTACAGACAATAGCATGTTAGTCATCTATACACATTTTTTCATCCCTCTCAATACTGACTGAAGACAGAGAGACACTAGAGAGACACATGAAAGCTATAAAGCTGCCACTCTTGAGACAGATTGTCAAGATTTTTTTTCCAACACACAAAAAAAACCCCAACTTAAAGCATAATTCAATATTTTAATTCCTATTGGTAATGCTGAAATCATACTCATCAAGACAATCACTGAGACCTGAGAATATGGCGATGCCACTAAAAAGACGTCCGACAGGATAAGAAAGAGAGGTTTTAAACACTTAGCTGAACTTATTTGGAAGATAAAAATGTTTGTTTGTGTTGTTTGTTAATGTAAAAAAAGATACAGAAATATAGGCAGATATATATTTTATTGAACACTAATCGACATTTTCACCATTTTATAGACCAAACAACTTATCGATTAATCGAGTAAATAACAGATTAATTGATAGTTTCCAGATCTCAACAATTACTCTGGTGAGTACAACGTTCTCTTAACGTTACAAATGACGGCCACCACAGCCACTCACACTATGCGCCTGTGCTGCTGTGAGTGTGTATATGTACATGTGGTGACTGAGAATTTGGCTTTCCAGAGAAGACACCGTGTGTGTGTGTGTGTGTGTGTTTTTACATCTGTGTGTGTATTCCGAGCATCTTGTCATCATCTTCCAAGAACTACAGATGACTCAGAGATGCATGGCCTTGAGGCATATTGATTGGAGAGACACACACACACACACAAACACACCCGGACACACACCTATCTCATTGCTGACAGCCACAGTAAATCCCTTGAAAATGGGCTCAAATGTAATTGAGAGGCCCAGCGGTTCAACACACCAGCTCACCATGAGCAGGGCTACAAAATGATCCGGTGCTCATTTGATCAACAAGTTTTTCCTGAAATCGACACGTTGCTCCAGGGAACAACTTCTGAGCAAAAAGGATTGTTCTCCGATGTGTGTGTGTGTGTGTGTGTGTGTGTATGTGTTTGTCTCCATATATTCGCTACATGTCATCATGAGTGTTTACTATAGCCTGGGGGGGCTGTGTATCAGTTCCCAATCTGTCGCTCTGGCATCTCATCCCAGCCTCTTTACAGTGTAAATGGAACCTTGTTATCGAGCTAGCTGCTGTCAGAGCTCATCATGTCAGAGTAGGTGATTTGCAGCAACCTGGTTTAGCTGAGTGTGAGTGAGAGTGTGTGTGTTTTATTTTTCGCTCTGCCAGAGGGTTAAAACAGGCTAACGGGGCACAGAGCTCACTCCGTCTCTTTTATTTACCGCCCAACGCTCAGTCAAGTTTTTCAGGATCTGACCCCGCTTCCTTCCGCTCCCCTTTTCCTCCGTTCATTCATTTTGTCGAACACATCCGACGTTTTGTGCTCTCATGAACTTCTCCTCTCTTTCTTGCCAAGTCTCTCTCTCCTCAGAACATATTATTCTGCAGAATTTGGCCAAAAAGTACTTAAAGTAGGCAAGGAAAAACAGACTCCGCTCTCTCCTTCATTTGTTTGACACACATTCATAATCCTTCCACTTATTTAATTGCACTAATGTACTGTATGCAATAACACGCTGCCAAAACCATCAAACCACTCTTCTAACTGGGCTCCAGTCCAGCAAGGTATTGTAACCTGTAAATGTGTGTGTGTACACATTGGTGTGTGCAGTTAATCTGTCTTCAAACATTCGCCCACCTGCTGTAACCAGAGAGGCATGTGCCGCTGGGTTACAGGACTCATAATTCCTCAGGATTAGAGCGGAAGAAAAGTAAATCTCATGTTACCCTCGAAAACCGGTGATCTGATCTGCTGCCAGAGGTTGAAATTAAGGAACAAAACCATCAATAAAGAGGCGAGAGAGTGTAAGAGGAGAGGAAAACAGAGAGGTAGAGAAGTCCTGTGATTTGTTGGGTAGCAGAGGAGTGCTGGGTTTCACCTCAATAATTCATGATGTGTAATGTGAGGGTCACATTGTCTATGGAGGGAGGAGCAGGGGGGGAACGAGGAAGAGAGAGGGCGGGATGGTGAAGGTGAGAAATGCAACGAGACATCAGTTGAGAGAGAGCGGACGGGTGTGAGAGGTAATCGAGATTGGAGGAGGGCAGACAAAAATAGTAGACATGACATAATGACATTAAAAGCAGATAAGATCAAAGGAATAAAGGTCATATTATGTAGGAAATTCAATAATAAGAGGAAGAGGAGCAAGTAAAGAAGAAAAGAGGATAAAAGAGATAAAGAGAAAGATGTGAGAGGACAGAGGAAGAGGAAAAAGGTTGCAAAATGCCAAACTTAAAAGGAATAGTTCCACATTGTGGGAATTACGCCTATTTGCATTCCTGCAGAGTTGTTCTCTCCAAAAGGTAACAAAATCTGCATACCAACACTTATAAAACTCACAAATTAACATTATATCTCGTTTTTTAATCCGTACAGTGTGAAGATGTCGAGTTGAGGTTAAGCGGGCCACAAAATAGTCCCAGACAGAACCCCCTGTCAACTCATCGTTTTTACACTTAAATTTTTGCACTGATTAAATAAACCAGATATATTGTGTTAATTAGTGAGCTTTAGCTGGGATGATACCTTTGTTACCTTTGGACTGAGCCAGGCTAGCTGTTACCGGCCTTTATGCTAAGCTAAGATAGCTAACTGCTGCTTCATATTTATCTCGGCAAGAAAGTGATTATTTTTCCAAAATGTTGAACTATCTCTTTAAGACTTTCTTAAAAGTTTCTTTAAGTGGATTTAATCACAACTTTTCCAAGATAGAGAATAAGTCTAGTGCAGTTGGTGTCATTCATATCCTATTCATGCGTTACAATTTATGAGCTCATTTTATTTCCAACACATCCTTCTAATTTTATCAATGCTTTAAAAATAATCGAAACTACAATAACCCTGTGTTACACAGTGAAAAATGAAGACACTTATTTTAATACTTTCAGTGTAATTTAATTTTGTTCAATTAAAGGAGGAGGAGGAGCCGCTCGCTGATGGAGAGGGAGGAGGAACAGAGGGTGAAACTGGGAGCAGGAATATGAAGATGATTTAAGTAAAGCGCATCCCTTCTTGCCAGCTGCTCCTGGGGCCTTTTAGTAGGAACCCTAATGGTGTGAGAGAACATGAGGCAGCCTGAGTGGACTGACGCATGCTAAAACACCACACTGCAGACCAATCATCTCATGCTTTCCTTTTTCCTACTTCTGTCGCATCAACTCTACTACAACCAACAGAGTTTCAGTGCAGCTTCCTCCACCTGCGTTACTGAATCTTGTCCCTGTCCACTTTGCTTACACTGAGGAATTGATAGTATGTAGATCTTGAGTTAAGATGTTTTGCGGTCAAAAATGCCTGCGATATTTTAATAATTTACTGTCACAAACAGCAACGGCATGTAACAAATGTGGGAAACCGAACACACCAGCAACACTGACTCCTTAAGCCACACAGACCATGAAACAGGCAGCAGCATGTGGTCACATGTCATTCAAAATCTTTTTTCTTAGGACTGTTGAAATGAATCCTCTTACATTTCCACATCCAGCTGCTTAAATTTCACAATATCATGTGCATTTTTGAGTGTGGGAGAGTGTACATGCTTGTGTTTCAGTGTGTGTCCGTGTGTAGCTGTGTCTGTTTTAACCTATGTGCTGGATGGATTTCAAAAGGACCCTTCTAGTTCCTCATTTGATGCCTCTACAAAGGGCCCCGCTTCACCGCAGGGGCCTGTGTGTCTGAGAGAGGGTGTGCGTGTCTGTGTGAGACAAAAAGAGCACCGTCCTTTTTCTGAGAGCTGAGACAAAAGGCCACAGACACGGTGCAGAGGACCGAGAGTTATTGTAGCTCCAAGCGTGACGCCTTCACACACCTACACACACACACACACACCAGCCACAGGATGGTCATGTTACACCCTTGAGGAGAGGTGTGTGCATGTCAGACACACACACACACACACACACACACACACACACACACACACACAACTTTGAGTAGCTATCCTTGTTAGGACATTGCATTGACACCATTCATTTTCTACAGCCTAACCTTAACCTAACTGGAATCCACACCTTACCCCTAACCCTAACCAGGACCTCAGAAATGACACATTAGGACCAGGCTTTGATCACCATGAGGACTATTGGTCCCAAAAAGGTCAATGTTTATACCAGAAACAGTCCCAATAAGGATAGAAAAACACGTACACACACACACACTCGCCCTCCCTTAAGTTCATGCAGAATAGTAACACAAAAACACACCGCAGTCTCAAGCGCAAAACATGACAGAGAGAAAAAAACACTCAAAGCAAGAATCTTAAAAATGCGCTGCGTTGCACCCAATCCCTGCCCAACCATCACATACCCAGCAGCCAGCCCACAGGAAAAGCCTTTAGCTCTGACACAAAAGGCTGACAAAACAGCTACAAATAAAGGAAGAAGACAAGAGGAAAAGGGGGAAGGCTGGGGTCTGGATTTAGAAATAGAATCTAGGAGGAAGGAGGAAGTTCTATACTCTAAGAGACAGCCTGCTTAAATATACCAAGAATATACAAAGAAAACACGTGAGCCAAATGTTTTCCACACAGCCAACAAAGCACCAATGAGATGCCACCAAAAAGATTTTTTTTTTTATTATTATTTCAGTATGGCATCCTCTAAAGTTTGGTGGTTAGACAAGCATGCAGCCGTCTTTACAGCCTGGTGACTTCTCTCCGTTTGTCTCTTGCCGGGCCTGTGCGCCTCTCAGCAGGCCTCTTTCTGTTACAAACCTGGTTTTCACTAAAATGCCGCAACCAGGATATCCTGTCAAATGTCGGTACAACAGCCTCCCTGCTGAGGCATGAGCCCGCTAAGGGGACACCAAGTCAACTCCTGCACTTATACCGTGCACATATATCCAGCTGAATCTACTAAATGTGTGCGTATAAATATAAATCTGCACACACAGGGGAACAAGTGAAGCATGGAGCTACAGTGAATTGCTGAACAAGGTACAAGCGTAGCCTAAATAGTGTGTTGCGAGCGGAGCAAGCCAGCAATTTGAGGTAAACAAGTGAGTCAGAAACAATTAGAGGTACTTGGATGGCATGCTGCAAACCCAGATAATCAAAACATTGGAACATTTAGAGAAGAGGAGACAAAAAAAGAAGACACTTGCCAGAGGAAAAAAAAAAAAAATACAAGGCAAAATTAGGCCTGCAGGCACAGAACTAATCCATAATGTGCATGGAATCGTATTGCCAAGTACTTGCTTTCCAGTGCAGCAGATATGTGAGCTGTATGCTTTTTCTTTATCCATTCCAAAATCATAAACTACTGACACCACATTTCCATCCCACTCAAACCATGAGGCCACAACCCTCAACTGTCTTAAAACACATCCGTTCCTTTTGACATTTCCATTCTTCTCTGGTTGGATGTGGAAAACCCACCGCGTCCCCATCTCGGATCAGCCAACAAGCATGTACAGTATGTACCCAGACATTTGCTACTCCAGACTGCAAACATCTCACCACAGTGTTCGTGCCCACTGGTGACACACTGGAGAGGAAAGGAGGCAGGAGAGTGCAGAGAGCCGCGCCCTGAGGCCTACTGCATCCTGTGTAGCGTAAGAAAGAAAGGGTAAAAAAAACACCATGAAGACTTGAGGACTCACCCGGAGAACTTGACAACCAAAATTGTACAGTAGTTTTTTCTTGTAATCAACCTGCTTCTTGTGCAAACACCTGCTTCAAGTGGATAGAGAACTCTTTTCTAAGCAACTTTAGCCTGAGTAACTGCCTGCAAGTGAGGTGCCTTCAGCATCATAAGCTAAAGACAAAGACTTCACTGCCGTTTGTGTAGTGCTTCGCCTGAGGCAAAAAGAGCGACCAAGAGGGTGAGAGAGACAGACAGAAGGAGGAAGTAGGCGTTTGTTGAGTAAAGAGGAAACAGGTCTGTCAGCGAAAAAAAAAAAAAAAAAGCGGCAAATTCAAAGACAAGATGACAGCAGGATGACAGAGTCTAACTCCAGTCAAATAGGTGTTTTGTTTATTGTGATTTCACTTGGATGTTTGAGCTTCATTGTGCAGAGTGAGACACTGGAGGGCTTTTATTACATTCACCTGCTGAAAGTGAAAAGTTTCTCATTGAAAATCCTGTTTTAAGGGGTGGACCTACGAGTATGATTTGTGACATCACAAATATTTTGGACGCCAGTTGTGGTCCAGGATGAAACTTATACAAGTGTGATGTGGAAACTTGAAGCCTCCAGTGCACATAGACTGACTTTACAGTGAAGTAGGAGACATCTTGTGTCCAGCAGTTCAACTTTTGAAATAAAATATATTTGCATATCCTATTTTTAATGAGGGAGAAGGAGTAAAATGCCATTTTAAGGATTTTAACATGGTAATTATACTTTCTTTGTGGAAAAACCATGTCAGACACATTACTGTTTCCAAGCAGAGTATTTGTTTATGTCTTAGTACATGTCTGGAGGGGATCTCTAAGATTCACATGTATGGAAAGACAAAGAACGCGTTCATATCATGCCTGTAAATTAAAAACGGAATTAATTTAGCTGATCTAATTAATTTCTCAGTGTCCACCAAGAAAAACGAATGCACACCTGTCAAAGCAGACAGCTAACCTATCAGAGACATGCAAAAAACATAAGCCAAAGGGGGAAAGTTTTCTCTTAGTTTCTAAAACTCTTAAGCCAATCAATTTAGAATGAATGTAATTTCTTCTAGAGCCAAATTCAACATCGTTGCTCAATGATGGCCAGAGAATGTGATTACTATCCAATGTAGCACATACTTTCACTTCCACCTCTAGCTGCCTCCATCACCAGAGTCAGAACAGCCTGCAGCAGGCGCCGGCTGTGTGAGTCAGATGGTTTTTCTCTGCTACAACAGGACCCTGATCATGAGCTAAGAGGCGAAGTGCTCAAATGAAACATTTACTGTTTGTGTGATGACATCTTCATTTCAGACTGAGCGCTCAACAGGCCATATGTGCAAGTGACACGCAAAAGCAGATGTTTTCTCCACCCAGGCTGAGGTCAACTTTGGTTCGTGCGAGCCAAATAAACCCAAACATCCAGCAACTTTTACTTCCGACGTCCCATAGAGCCCCAATAAGAGAACGTGGATCCAAGAAGGAAAACATTTCAACACAGCAACGCAGATGAAAAAACAATAAGCTAATAGAAAGAAATCACATCCTTATGCTTAGCAATGACAATAAAAGAAAGAAGACAGAGCTGTGTGCGAGTTGTCATGTGGTTTGCAGTTTTGTTGAAGCCAAGCCTAAAATGCCATGGAGACCTGAGGAAGTGAAAATGTTTAGAAGACCTCTGTCACTAATGACTCCTTGCTAGACAGCCAAGAATATTTCTGTGATCTACACGACTGCCTGTCAGGGAAACTGAGGTTTGTACTCTGCAAGGTCTGCTGAGTCAGTGAGCTCACTGGGGACCCAGTCTGCTCAACGTCATGTCAAAGCTTTAATAATCTATCCAAGCTCCCTCCTGAATGTTCTGTACTCTCTTTCAGCCCTGCTGACCCATTCAGGATGCTGCACCCTGTCTGTCGTCAACCTTTCAAAAATCCAAATTCCAAACCCACTGACCACCAAACTCTGTAATTGTATGCAATGTAAGCAGAAGCAGGGTATTTAGCCATATCTTGGTGGAAATGTGACATTTCGAGCATATGAATGGACAACAGAAAAGTAGCACCAGTGGTTTAACAAGTTTCTATGAATTATTTGCTTCTTGTTTGTAGTAAAATGTTTACCGACCACAGCTGTTGCAGCCAGCTTTCAAGCCTACAGGTGATGAACAGTAGATACCAATGAAATAGGTTTTAGGAACAGTAGTCTGCTGTAAACTGGTTTGTAATGACGATCTGCTACTATGTTTTTATCAGTTTTTCTGTTTTTATGAATAAATCTGTAGTTTAGTCAGAGTGTAAAAGTTCAATTGAAACCACATTTAATCATCTCTCTTTGCAGTCAAAAAATAATGTCAACATGCTTTTCAAAAGTATTATTAATAGTTTTGTATTAAAATGAAGAAAAAAGGTCTTCGGAAAAATACCAGAAATGCTCCTTTTTGTCTCAGCCGGCTGGGCGGGCTTGTCAGAGGTTTGTTTGATTGACATTAGCTGACAGGCTAATGGTGTTACATTGTACGTAACGTAGACAAAGTAAAACTGCTGCTACAAGTCATGGGCAGACAGTGTGTCACTGTTTTGAAGAGCAACGACCAAATCAGCATCTACTGTAACCTGACCGAAGTGACATTTTTAGGTATATTTACTGCACCGCAGCTGAGCAGCTATTTAGCTACCTAGCCTGCTAACTGACGTTAGCAGTGCACTTTTCTCCGGTGAATTGGGTCATTCAGCAAGCTGAGGTGCAGGAAAAGACAGGAAAGTGTTCATGTTTGTCAGTTAGATAAGAAAGAGGCTTTAGCAGGAACACTAATGTGGGTTGTTGTTCAGAGTCTGTGGCTCTTGTGTTGTGTAGCAGGATGCTATCAGGCTCAGTGTGACCATCTGCTCTGCCTATGATCAAATGCCAATGTTATTGCTTTATTCAGGATTTCATTTGTTCTACTGAAATAAGGACTCCAACTACGTAAGCGGATGACAGAGTGGTATTAAACCAAAAATAATGATAATCAATAATCATGAAATCAAAGAGACAAGAGACTTCTAGAGCAGATACGTATGATGTAGCAGCAATATTTAAGCAATGTTTGAGAAAGTGAGAAAATGTTAAGACATTATTACTAACAAACATCAATGTTTATGTTTTTCAAAATCAAATATTATTGACTGTTAAAACTGGGAAGCTTCTATGCTAGTGTAGCACTGATTTGAGACAATTGCTTTAATGAAAAATTAAAACTTGTGTCGCAGTAAAACAGCAGTGTACAGTGTATACTGGAAATTGTGACTCATATTTTTTCAGTGCTGAACTTAAAATAATAATAATTTACTGTAGCCATACGCAGTTACAAACCAGCAAATTTGTTTAAGATGTTGATTAACAATTGTCAGCCAATTACCAACATTATTGTTCACTGTTATTGTTTGTACCATTCACAAGAGATGATTATCAGTCAGCTGTGGCTCTGACACTGGCCCACATTACTACCGGTTGATTGTAATGTTGGTGATTCAGAAATTTGAGCTTACAGTTGCACTCAGCTCCAAATGGCTCTAGATGAGAGTGTCAGCTGAAAACCCAAAGTATAAAATGGAAATGCAGATGTTGAATAATACCAGACAGGTGTTGACGTCATTCGGCTGATTAGTGTTTCATAACCCTTTTTCTTATTCACAGATTTTCTCCCACATTTTTCAAACATGAAATGAATTTGCACATTCCCATAGTCTGCTTGCAGAGGAGGTTGTCAGGCAAAGATAATACCACAACACCTCAGGGGATTATCTATTATTCAATACCACATCCAAATGAATTCCCCTTGAAGCGAAGTAACATACTTTACTTGTAATCATCAAACTCCAGCGGTTATGATCCATGCAGAAAGCTTTCAACATACAGTGGTCGATGCTACATACTGTGTAGTTACTGGAGAAAACAGAAGGCTGGGCCACATTTTATCTTCTTATTACATCTCAAACTGCACATCACCTGACATGTAGGTGTATGATCACACAATGTCCTGCTTCCCGAAACAACTGGAACAGAACGGTAACTTTCTCCTTTGGCCTTGTGCACAATAAACTGCCTGTGGCTGGCCGCTATGCTAACATATGCCAACCGCCTTCATACAAATGAATAAACACAAGTTATTAGCCTGCAGAAATACAGTGCCTGTATTCCCACACAGAACAGGATGCTGGGAGAGTGGCAGAATTCCTGCTGAGTCGGAGCAGGAAGTCTGAACTGGAATGTAGTTTTACTTGGGAAAGAGCTGTAATGGAATTACCATGGGTCATATGTAATAACCATTCCCATTGTATAAAGGGTTTGCTTAAAATTACAGCTTGCAGTCCATACCATCATCATCATCATCAACACTCCTCCTTGTATGCACATGCAGGTCTGCAAACCATCAAAACAAACGGTAATGCATGGTTATATTACAGAAATGTCCATTCAAAACAGCGTAATGAGAGCATGTTTTCCAGAAATGGTGCATATGTATGTTGCAGAATTTCCTTCCTTTTTTCTGGACTGGAGTTAAAAAACAGACTTCCTCCACTAAAATATAGTCCAAATCACACATTTAATACAGAGTAAACAAAAGTTTTATGCTGGTGTGCTGTTACACCTGTTGATCTACCATAATCAACACTCCTAATTACCCAAATCCCAAATCCTTACACTATCTGTGCACAGCTACAGCCAGCAAAGCACCAGCTGTGCACATCAAAAACATACTCAGACCATCAACCATCAAGACATTTTCCCTTTTCCCTCTGTCTATGATGCAAGATGAAAAATAGAAAAAAAAAAATCTAAATTATGCAAATGCACCACAGCACAAGAACCAATCACATTAGAGTACAAATCTTGCTCTCATGTCTCTTATAAAGGCTACTGCCAGCAGCTGGTTACTGTAGCTTAACATAAAAACTGGAAACAGTGGGAAACAGTGAGCCTGGCTCTGCCAGAGGTAACAAAATCCGCCAACCAGCACTTCTAAAGCTCACAAATTAACATGTTATATCTCATTTGTTTAATCCATGCAAGTGTGCTGAACTATTTTGTGGCCCGGAGCAGTAACTTACTGGAGTCTTTGCTGGTTGTCTTGCAACCTCACAGTGATGACAAGACTCCAGGAAGTGACTGCACCCAGCCAAGAAACATAATGGTACATAACACTGCAACGTGTGGTTTTCACACTTTGTTTTTGCCCATATTTAAACATCTTCTCATATAACTCTCTGCAAGAAAGCGAATAAGCGTATTTCCCAAAATGTTGAAGTATTCCTTTAAGCTGTTTCTTGTCATTGTTTCAGAAACGGACTCATGCATAGCCTATCTAGTTACAGTATACATTAACAATAATTATGTATGCACGCAGCGAGCAAACTTTCTGTGCAACATTCTCATTAATGTTTTAGCTGCCAACTTCCTAATTAATAAAATAAACGCCCATTTGCGTATTTACTTTTTCACAAATATGGATTATATTGAGGGGTTAATTCAATTAATTTGATGATAATAACACAAACCAAGCCAACATAAACAAACAGACAATAAGCAAACCTGATGATTGGCCCAAGAACACATGCAATGTGACACCAGGGAGTGGTTATGCTTGATGTGAAATTAAGCCAATAATAAAGATGAAATGTTTGGCGTTAGACATCCAAGTGCCATTATCTCATTATCATCATGATGATGATTGATGATGAATGAGTTAATATGGATTTTTTTTTATTCTTAGTTATTATGTTTTAAAGGGAGACATGTTGTCCCCTGATAAATCTCAATTTGTGATATTTTGGGACATTTCAGGGCTTATGAAACATTACCTCAAAAACCGCAGTGTATATTTGAATCCTCTGCACTTTCAGCTTGTGTATTCAAGAGTGTTATGTAAGGTGGCTATTACACATGTTGTTTTTTTTTCCCTCCATTGCCTCACTAACTGAAACACAATAGGCTATGTGCTCTGTTCAAACACAATCTCTTTACTCTTTAGATTCAAAAATAACATGCCATCCTCCCCCATTACATAACTCAATATCAGTCAGCATCAAGGTCGGTGGTGAGAGCTTAAAAACAGAAAAGAGGAGCACAATTAGGTGTTTACCCTGGAAGCCTTTTCACTGCCAGTTAGGGAAAAGTGTGTGTGTGTGCGTGAGTGTGTGTGTGTGTGTGTGTGAAAGTGAGAGAACCCACAGGCTTAGTGAGTCACAGTGACAGTGTGACCTTCTGCTCTCAGGCTTCTCAGCCCTGTTGGAAGCAGCCTATCCAGGTCAAACACCCACTCTACACAGTGTATTTCTTCCCAGCTGACAGATATAGGAGGATTGGGTCATGGAAATAACATTGAATAAAATATTGTCTTCGAGAAGTCGATCTAGACTTTTGAATGTGTGCAGCAGCAGGAAATGTTAACATCACAGGGACTGTTGGATTCGAGCTGTGATGAGAGCATTTAATGTACCATATTGTGTACATGCTGACAGGCAATCAGCAAATAGACATTAGAATCTATTTTTGTGGTAAGAGGGCTGAGATCCTGGACCTACACAGATTTATTCTTGGATTTTTTGCACCACTTATATGGCTACAGTTACCATGAAAGACACCGCATCATCAGGATCCCCTCCAAAAAATTCTGCGCCCTTGACCACTCACCCATTCTGTTCTCCACCAGAAAGCTTTTACGAACCTCATATTAAATTCTAAGGCTGATAACAGCGGTTTCTAAACCCTAAATGACCTCAGCTTTACCAGGAGTAAAGGGGCGGGTTGAGGAGATAGAAATGTCAGCTATGCTATGTGTGTCCCCAGAAGACTCCACAGCGGCTGGTCTGGCTGCAGGCCCATGGGGTCTTTGGAGTAATCAACTCACATAGCTGGACTGTAAGGAAAAAGCTGGAAAGAAGAGCCTGGATGTTTAAAGGAACAGACTGGAGTCAGTAGTGTGACTGTTTTTTAACACTCAAAACAGCAGCAGTGTATAGATTTAATCAAATACAAGCTGAGGAAGGGATTCAACCAAATGTTATCTCATAAATACATTTCTTATAATTGATTACTGTCGCAGAAAAACGCATGATAGGATTTCAACTAATAAAAGGGAGAAAAGAAAACTATTTCGAAATTACAAGAGGCTAATAGTCTAAAACGTTTTACAGTATGTTCTCTAAACTGAGCAAATCCCAAACATTAAATGATCCAGACTAACTTTTTACAATGGGAGAGTGTTTGTAGCAAAGAATTTAGTCACACGCCAGCAAAAGGGTATCAAAGAAGTAGTTTGACCTTTTGGGAAAATACTCTTAACAGTATTTGCTTTCTTGCCCAGAGTCAGATGAGAAAACTGGTATGACTCTCATGTCTGGGGGGGTATTCAGGAAGCTGGAACCTGGAGACGGTTAGCTTAGCTTAGCTTAGCATAAAGACTGGAAACAGAGGGAAACAGCTAGCTGGGTTCTGTTCAAAGGTTAAAAAAAAATCCACCTGCCAACACCTCTAAAGCTCACTGATTAATAACTTATATCTTGTTTGTTTAATCCGTACAAAAAATAAAGTGCAAAAAGACGACAAGTTGCCAGGCAACCAGCCTAGTCTCCAGGAAGTCATAGCTCCCGGCCAAGAAACAGCCGCCACATAACCCCCCAAAAAACCAATAGTTGTTTTTACACTTTGTTTTTTATACAGATTAAACAAATGGGATATAATGTATTAATTGTGAGTTTTAGGAGTGCTTTCCCAAAACCATTTCTTTAAACTGCTCTTGTCCTTTAACCTCACATCTGCTGTAAATTACCAAATTCAGTTGCAGTTTGTGGCAAAACAAATAATATACCAGAAAATATTAACTTGATAAACCAGTTACAGTCTGAACTCTAGTAATGTCTTTATATCACCATGTGGGAGATACAAAAGATAGAAGACTGGTAAGAAAGAGAAGAAAGAAACACACATTTTACCACTGTGGGATTTTAAACTTTCCCTTCTTTGTTATCAAAGGCAAAGCTAAAGTCCCTTTCTTCAATATCATGAAATATCAAACGAGTGCTAAAAAATGGAGCAAGCTGAAGGGAGTCAAAAGAAATGTTACAAAAGTCTGCCTTGTTTCCAAAGACACAACAATTTGTGATCTAGAAAAACATCAAAGTGCAATTCTTCAAAAGCAGTGGAGAGTGGTGGTGGTGGTGGTGGTGGTGGTGGTGGTGGTGGTGGGGGGGTGCAGAGCTTCCCCCTGACTGATCACTGCAGACAACAATGATTGGAGCCTCTGGGGCCACGCTTCAAGGAACAAGCCATCCTGAAAAAGTTCACTGGACCCCTATCTGTGAGTGTGTATGTGTATGTATAGAGGGGATGGGTAGGGACCACACAAAAACCCTGCCAAGTCATGTGACCGAGGCGGGGATGAATGGTGCTTTTTGGTTGGTCAGAGAAGGAAGTCATGGAAACAGGTCTATAGTCCCATTGTCTAACTTGGAAGCCTGTATGTGTGTGTGTGTGTTGGAGGAGGCGGGAGGCGTTGTAGCTTCAGGAGGAACCGGCACAGCATTATTCATTCACAAGCAGAAAAACGCCTCCACCATAAAGTGACCTTGACTACTCTAGCAGAACAGCGAGCGCGTCGGAGCATCTCTCTCACACACACCCACTCAGTCCAAGTGGGTGCATTTCAGAGAAGCCAAACAACCACATAAACATAAACTGCCTTTTGTCAATAAAAACAATGACACAGTTCAGGTTATGAAGCCAAGCCTTCATTGAAAAAAAAACAAAACACATTAAGTTATGACCAGGTACAGTTTCCACATTGTGTAACAGATCAAACCATGTTACTGCAGGGCAAATCGATAACTCTTCTCCGGCACAGCATCACGATAGGCATGTTTCATCCACCATATGCCTCCTAGGGAAATTAAAAAAAAAAATCCTTACGAAAGCAGCAGCCAGAAAATCAAATTGCTTGTTAGGAAAGCAAACTTTCCTCTCAGTCCTTAAAATCAATCTTTAAAAAAAGGTGGAAATTCTTTTAAAAACATCCCCAATCATTCACTATGCTCTAACCGGCCCCTACTCTTCAATTCAGCAGGGTCAAGTGTCTTTTGATTCTGCCAAGACTTTAGAAACAAAACAAAAAAAAAAAAAGAAATCCCACTTCCTTAAAAGTGCTAAAATTACCCGCCAGACAGCAGGAAAAAAAACAAAAACGTACCAGACAAAAGGTTATTATGGAAAAGATGCTCACTCAACCACAAGTGTATATGCAAGCAAAAGATAACAGACATAAAACTGCCTTTTATATTATCCTCTGTGGGGCTTCTCATTCATAAAACCCAGACAGCAGTTATTCCATCCCGGCTAGCTGAATACGGCTCTTGAGGGATCTTCCATGGATTATCGCTGTTCATGAGCAAGATAATGATGGTACGACTTATGCGTGCTAATTGAAAACCAAAAGGCAGGTGCTATGGGGAAGTTACTTGCACACACACACACCCACGAACCTGCAACAAGAGTAGTGCACTCTGTCGAACCAGGCGTGAGTTATGTGTAACTCCCCAGAATAGATCAGTGGGGATTATGCAACAACAATACTGAAGCTAAAGGTTTAGTTTCACTCATTTTTACAGAGAAAAGAGATCTTTTTTCAGCCCAAGAGCATGAGTAATATATTGTAATAACTGTAACTGTTAGGCTTCATATTGTATGTCGTGGTGCACATTTTGTTAAACAAGCTTCTTTTCAAAATGAATGAACACAGATTTAGGAAATCAGGGTGAAAGATACTGGCACAATGTCTATATTGCCATATTTGACGGTTTTTGATACTTGTTGATATAGCAGTTCAGCCGGGTGTCCAAGAAAAAGCTCTATATCCAGCTCTATTTATACCACAGCTATGAGATAAAAACAAACTGTGTGCTTTCTCTCTATGGGTGCTTGTAAATCTCTTATGTTATTGCTCTGAGTCCATAACAGATGGGAAAATAGAAAAAAAAAGGGGGGAAAAATAATGAAAAAAAGCTGTGAAATAGTGCGATACAGCAAATTAAACATCCAATCTAGTTTTATTTTTGTCGAAGAAGTAAGTTAATTTTTATTTCTACAGCTACAAGGTGCTTCACAGATACACAAAAACAGAGAAATAAAACTATGTATAAAAATATAAACTGTTTGCTTGTATGGTAACGTTGCATTAATCAGTTGCTATATGCTAAGAATGATGTCGTGAAAAGGGTTAATATTTCAGTTTAGCAAATCCACACCTTTCTAAAAATACAAACAGAGATGCTGAAATATGCATAATCACTGCTTTATACAAACAATAAGTGATGAAAAAAAGTATTATACTCTGAGCATTTTCTTGTTACAGTGAACCGCAGGAAGCATAACAGTTATGACTAGTGTTAGTGAGGTTTTAAACTAAAAGGTTACTGGTACGCTGATGACTAGAAAGCTTTTTCAGACCTGCTTTGTTACATTATTGGAGCTTAACTCCCTGTGCTCGCAGTGCTGGCAGGGCTGGCATGCGCTCCATCGAGTTAAATGGGATGTGAAGGATTGGGCATCCCGGGTCAGGGAATTTCCATTGCCAATGATTGCTGAGCCACCAAGGCCAGGCTTTCATTTTGTTCAGCGTTTAGACAAACATACACAACCAGGATTGCTTTCAGGCAGTATCAGGGAGACCCCTACAGCCATACACACAGGAAGACGGTGCATATTCTACCCGAGTGTTTGCATTGCTGATTTTCTCATGAATGTCAGACACACGGAAAGCTACAGAAATTACAATTTTTCCTCATGATTGATGTGAACCTTGTCGAGTATGTTGATGTTAGGCTCCCATTATCTGTGTCTGTGGTGACAAGGTCATATCAGCATGTGATGATACTCTGCAACATGCTGCTTGCAGAGTTTTTAAATGTCATTATCATGTTTGAATTCAAAGTTTCAGATCAATTTTTCGGTACAAGGCACAATGTTTTTGTCAGAAGTGGGGATGGAGTCTGCGCAAAGCTCACCGCTTGGTGTCATTTTGCTAATGCAACTTACGGAGAAACTAGGGAGCACTCCCTGCACATACTGCAGAACTGTTACTGTACTGAAGGTATGAACAGAAGCAGGAATAAAACACACGCAGCCCCAGTGTGTTACAAGTGAATCTTAAATATTAGGCCAAAACTAATATCGGTGTCTGGGCAGACACCAAGCTAAACTCTAAGCACTCAGTATTGCTGAAGTGAGCTGATGCTGAGAGATTTGATACTCAGACAGACTGTGCTGGAGTCAGACTGATTGTTTTTCAACCATTTTAAATAAGAAAAAAAATATTTTACCATAAAAAAAAAAAAAATCAAAAAAAATGTGGAGACATTTTTAATTTGATGGAAACCATAAAATAATGTTTAAATCCATTTTTTTTTTAAAAGGTTGTGTAACTTACTTGTAGTTGAAAGCAAATGTTGCTAAGAATGTATCCGACATCACATACAAACCACGATTGCTATTTGCCCTCCTGCAAATGAATGCAATTTGCTCCTTAGCCCTGCAGATCTTTTTTTATTCTACCATCTCTCTTGTGGAACCACACAACAATTTACAGTATGTGACATTTCTGAGCAACTGATAATTTAGTCTGCCAAGAACTGCTGCTGCACTGTTGTACACGTCATATACATCTCTTAATGGAAACATGGCCTCCACTTAGCTAAATTCAATAGCTCAGGGGATTACCATCTCCACTGAAGCATGTAATAACCAAAAGGTCATATCATCATCATAACTCAACAAACCATAATCCACTGCCGCCTCTTTAATGGCTTTTTAAGTGTGTCAAGGCCCGAATCTCTGCCACCAGTCACGTTTTTTTTTTTTTTAATGAACACGCCTTCCTCTAAAGTGCCAGTCTGCCAGTCACTCTTCCCGGCTTTGAATGCCGTGTCACTCTATCCCCCTGTTGGGGTGCGCTAGCCTAGATCGAGATGTGCGAAGAGCCCGAGAACATTTGGGATTGATTTGTGGCTATTTTTACTTGTCCTACTTGAACTAAATGGTTCAGATACTCAGGAAGAAGTCAGCAACTGAAAAGGCTTATTGAACTAAAAAAAAAAAAAAAAAAATCATTGGAAAGCTAAATGGTTGTGGGAGAGTGGATGCTTTAATGTAGAGCTTTCAGGGGGGGAAAAAAGCACATTTTCATAGTAGAGAGGAATAAGCTACATGTGTAGTATGTCCTCTATCTGTTGGTCTATTATTTATAGGCTGCTGGCATTGTGAGGAGTGAAAATTAAAGTGCTGGGAAAGATAAATGCCCATGTGAACACAGACACCAGACAAGTTTAATAAAAGGAAAGGTGGAATAAGCTGTCTCAAGTGGCTCTGCACTTTGATCAACTCGACGCACACAGTAGCAGCGTTTCTTCCACAGGTTTACTGCACACAAAGCGCTTTCTCTTCACCAGAGCAAAAATTACTCCTCTTATTAAATCATAACTCAGGAAAGAACACAGGCCCTCAACAACACTCATTACCTAAGCATATAGTGAACGGGCCACTGTTCGATGTTGCTGGCGCTACAATTATGTTAGCACTGATGACTATCATCATCACAAGCGTAATAAGCGCTCTACGGGAGCATTGACATTATGGGAGATGGGCTCTCTTGTGAAAATCTCCTGCTGCCATTGCCAGCACTCTGTGGTATGGAGTCATGCACACACACTGAAGAGAAAGCTAATGTAAAGCTAGACTGTGTATCTGCTGTAGGTGCTGTGAAAGGATTCAGTCACTTCACAGATCAGCCATCTACTAGCTGTGACTGGCACAAGTGAGTGGGAACAAAGGAGTCACTGTGGCTGTCACACACACTCCTCATTACACTCACCCTTTGCTCTGCCAGCTGTCCCCCCCCCCCCCTTCACCCCGCCCCGCCCCCCCCTCAAGCAACCCTTACTTCCACACACGCAAACACACCCACGAGCACACATGTCTTGGGTGGCTTCAGAACCTGACCTCACCGAAAACACTCCGTGCTGGGTGCTCTTTGCCTATCCACCATACTGACGGACTGACTGACTGACTGACTGTTGTAGGCACAATGTTATTCATCACCACCACCAACGGCTCATCAGTCCCACACTGCTGCTCGCAGCCACAACACATGAGCTCATGCTCGCTACGAATTATACGCTGGAGACCATTTTCAAAATATTTGCCGTGCGCGTCTGTCTCTCTTTCCTCCTTCTGTAAAAGCTGTGTCACACAGATGCTTGTTATTGTTCTGTTGCTCGTTCTTTGCCCAAACTCCGCTTCATGCATGCCACACCCTTTTCCCACAGCACCCTCTCCTCCCCTGACAGATGCCCCATGCCCAGTCTTTGGGCTCACCCATTAATTTACTAGCTCCTAAGCTCTGCCCTCAGCCTCCCACTCTGTGCTGCTGTCCTATTATTTATTTATCCCCCACGTCTTTTTTTTTTTTTTTTTTTTTTTTTAAACCATATGCTTCACCCATTCCCTCCCCTCCCTATGTTTACCCACCAACAGACTCCAGCCCTGCCTGCCTGCCTGCCTGGTCAGTCACGATCTGGCAGCCCTGCCAGCTCGGCCTCCACCCTAGCAGTGTGGTGGCTGGCCACTGCTAAAACACTTTCATCCGTGCCCCAGTCCTGCGAAGCCATTCATTGGGACTTTTCCTCGAGGCCGCCTTATTATTGTCAACTTATAGTAAAACTGTGGGTGGGGGCTTCACTTGTGGTACAGCAGCAGCAGCAGCAGCAAGAGTTGAAATGAGGCTGAAGTCGGGCTATTTATGGACTAGGGCATAGGATTCAAAAGAAGTTTATTTTTGCCTTTTATGGGTTAATTGCATGTAACCCACATTTATGTGAAACAGAGAGCGACAGAGAAAGAAGGGGGGGGGGGGAAGAGTGAAGGAAAGAAAAACACAAGTGGAGGGCATTCCTCAGGCCAGGCTTTCATTGCTGTGGGTACGATGTCATTGGAATGATGTAATCGGTGCATAACAACCCCCCATACATCTTTTCACTGGGTATATGGAAACAGACATCACACAATTCACTTGTCAGTCTGCCCTGTAATTGATACTGAAAGCCATTAACCGCATTACATTGGGTTGCAGGGTTGTGACTACACTCCTTGACCTTTCTCTTCAGTCTTACTGTCAACAGGAAATGATCGGGTTCACATGCAGGCATTGACAGGAAGTGGTTCATCTTCCACCTATAGTGAAGAGGTGGGCCCCTTTTAAAATATACTTTTAGTGTGTAGTTACTTCCGTCACACCTGAAACCTGTCCTACTTTATGTAAGAAACTTTCACCACGTTCAGAGACTCTTATGAGTCCGGTAGCTCTCTTCTTATTGTACAACTGCCCTTGGTATTTCCTGTGCCTTTCTTCCACAGCATTGTCTGGTTTGGAAAATACAGTCAGAGCATTCGGACAAGCACGCATATACACACACACACACACACACACACACACACACACACACACACACACACACACACACAAAAATGCGAACACAGAGTGTTAAGCTTCCCCTCTAGACAACAAAAGAACAGACACAGCAACAAGCCCCGAAGGCAACATTAAACCCAGCTAGTCTGCCGCTACAATACCCCTCTTCTCTCAATAGAGAGCCACGCTGAGCCCAACTGAGCTGAGCCGTACCGCGTTATTCTACAGCCACAGTTGGTTCTTCACATAGCTGGGAATAAGATAAGGGTCAGGCACACTGAGGACATATAACATTTACAGGAAATGGAAAACACTGATGTGTGGCCAGCGTGGATCAGCCGGGGAGACGCTGGGTAAGGCAGGTGGTTTACAGATTAGGGCTCAACACAGTCTGAGAAACAACAAAACACTCCTTGACGTGTGTTCTCAGATGGAAGGGGAAACCTGTTCTCTATAGACACAACAAGATAGCTGGCAGGTATGACAAGAAGCAAAAACAACGATATGATCGACGCAGGGAGGAAGAAAACCGAAAGAGTGTCTCTTAAGGGTGTTTTCACACCAGCAACTCATCACTTTTTACTGCGTTGTAATAATGTGGTGCAGTGAGCCAACTGCCTCATACTGTATGTTGTCGCTCAACACTAGGCAGAAGGCAGAAGATTGACAGTGAATTGAAATAAAGGTAGTTTTCATGACTTCTTGGACAGATAATAGGCACAAGGGTTTGAGGGTGAGGCAGGTTGAAACAAATATGAGCTCTTTGGTTAAGCTTCTCAAAAACCGTTGTTCTTTGAGAGCGTCGACGTCCCCCCTGGGCAAGGCTCTGCTAGGCCCTAACAAGAAGTCACAGATTAGTCGTTGCTAAGAGGTGATGAAAGGCAGTGTCAGGGTGTGAGGGTGATTATGGCTTGTTTTTACTTGCTGGTCAGAGCCAACAGAAACTCACTTCAGGCTGCTACTGAGCTTAGAAGCGGCGGCAGGAGGGACGACCACTGGAGACTGGCGCAAGTCGATCTATTCCAGATGGCCCCCCCCGACGAACACTGCTGCTGTTGCTGGTCAGTGTGTAGGCAGCAGGGGTCAGAAACTGGGCAATATGCATATGCAGCATTGTTTGGATAAAAAAAAAAAAAAAAAAAGCTCTGGTGAGAACATGGAAGGACGGGGTGGATGCAGAAAGAATGAAAGAGCAAAAATAAGAGAGAGGGAGATATCAAAGTGTCTTGTTTCCCGAATGTCCTTCTGCTTTTTGATTTATTCCGACACTCAGAGGCAGCCTTGACATAAAGCAACACACCTTCAATCCGAGGCTTGCAGCTCCCCAGCCAGAGATGGAGCAAGCCGGGTAACCTTGGCATGTTATGAGAGGCCCTCGACTCCTCCTCAATCCCCTCTCTCGGAAGGTAGCCTTGACTAGCCTAATGGAAAACACTGCTGCAGCATGTCGACATCGCGGGAGGCCCGTGTCGTGACAGAATGGGTTCAAATCCTTAATCTCAGCCCATACATTAATTATGCAGTACATTTGGCTATGTGTTACTGCACCTCTCTCCTCTGTCTCTCAAGTCCTCCAACAGAAATAACTAACTCCAAAAGGGAACTACTATCTAAAAAAGTTCATGTTTTTGTAGCTGTGAGTTACAAATAGTCACAGCAGGTGAGGCACCATCAAAAAAATAACACGCAGGTGCACGTTTTGTTGATGTCTTCTGAGCATGTTCTATATACTTTCTTCCCCTCCAGTAACAGAAAGAAATAAATGAAGTCTTTACAGAGTCATTTTCTAACAATACATAAATCAAATCAAATTAGAGACTAATATCATTTCTCAAATTGACTCTTAAAAACAGAGTGACAGCGAGCGCTACAAAACAAGGGGAGGACAGAGAGAGTGTGCTGGCAACAAAGGAGTAATGTAGGGGTAAGATAAGAACCAAATGAGTTTGTGGGCTTCTTAGAAACACTCTCCCCTCCCTTCATATCCAGCAAAACAGGCTAGTTTTATTTCCGGTCCACCTCACTGAACCTTCAGTCATCCGTATGTGCTGTCCACTCTCATTAAGGGACGGCATTGACAAGATCATCATTGTGTGTGTGCCTGTAAGACACAGAGACACAGAGGGGACTTCCGGGTCACGCTTAAGATGGCAGCGTGATTTTTGGGCTCCCAGACGGTTTAGTAAAATAACCCTGACAACATTTCAGATAATATCAAAGTGTGTGTTTTTGTACAAGATGGAAAGCTGGGTTGTTATAAGAAGTAGGAAAACTATGTCTATGTCCAGACCCCCTACCCAGCAAGACTATGGGTTTTCTACAATGACGGCACCCGCCTGTATCAGAGAGCAGCAGAGGTAAAAGAAGACATGGCTTTGCATGGATTTCCAGTTACCATCATACCGGCCCCAATCAGCCCAGACCAACAGGAGATTCAACACTTATGCACATGGCAGGTGGCCGGGGGGGCTGACGCGCCAGAGCTTTGACACACGACTGATACATTGCCACAAGCCAAAAAAACAAAACAAAACAAAAAAAAACAAACAACCCGGACGCAGTACAAAGAAAAACTGCAGGAATTCAGACGGAGATGCCCTCCAGATGAATGAACGATGGGTGACAGCCTAATTGGGACGCAGATGTTTGTTGTAGTTTGTTCTTAATTCTAGTTATCAGCCTGTTTACATTATATTACAGGTGTTGGGATGCAAAAACATGTGTAAATGACATTTATTGGAGTTGTCACATGAGGCCAAATGTGAATGGTTGTTAATTCTCCATCCGCCCTCCCTATCCAAAATATGTATGTTGTTGTCCTCAAAAGAGTGTCCCTTATCTTTCAGGAGTAGGTAAACTCTTGAGTCTATTTGTCAGAGTTAAACAGAGGTGTTATATCCAGAGTGTAAAAGGGCTTCATGACAAAAAAAAAAAAAAAAAACTCATTCCACAGAGCACGTTAAAAAATAAATTGGAAAACGCAGGTAACTGAGATATCAAAGGAAGAATGATACAGCTATTGTGACTTTCGGTGGAAGTGCACCAACTTGCATACATGGAGAGAATTTAGATGGAAGTGTCTAATTAGATTTTTTATTACCCCAAAGCAGAAAGCACACTTCACAGGAGAGGATTCAAAGTGCTTGAGACTGTGTGGGAGCCAGGAAGCCAATCACTGGCATATATTTTGGGAATGTCCAGACATTTCTGGTCAGAGATGAATAAAACATTGGAAGGCGTATTTAATATGAAAATACCTTTCCAGTTTTGCACTTTTATTTGAGGGAAAGTTGACTTTCATTCAGGGCACCTCAACGAATATTTATTTGGTGTTGTGATATCTGCCTTTAAAAACATCACCAGAAACATCTTTTAATCATTTTTTTGTTTTAAAGCTTAGATAACTTCGTCTCCCAACATGTTAATGTACATCTTTGTTACTATACATCCCTCTTTTCAGAATGTAAATAGTTATTGAACATTTTATAGGATGCATATTGTTTGAAAAAAAGGATAATGAGAAGGGAAGAGTTTCAATTCATGCTGTTCATTTGTTGCAGACTTCTAATGCTCTTTGTAACTGCAAGGCTATTTCTTTGTAGTTGTTGAAATGTTCTCAACTATCCTCTAAAAAGATTTAAAAAAAAAAAAAGACAGAGAGAAACGACATGGGGCCGACCTTTGATTAGACCGGCTTTAACATGTGACTCATGGCTCAAAACACACACACATACACACACACACACACACAAAGGTAGCAGCTAAGATCAGTCAGACTTTTTCCTTACTTGGAAAAAAAAACTCCCTTTAATCTCTACCTCTTCTTTCTCTTTGTAGTGGTCTACTGTATGTTGTAATACTGGGTATGAGAGACTGAACTGACCACTGCTGATGTAATGTCCACTCTGATCACTGAGCATTGAACCATAACCTCTGTACTCAGGGAAAAAAAAAATCACAGTGTGCAGGAGGGTGAGGCAGCTCCTTGTGAAATCACGCTACCTGGGCTGAGGCACTTCTGTATAGGGATGCATCAGTCCTGCTTTTTCTCTTCTGGTATCGATTCTCACACTTCAACTCAGGGTATGTGCTGATACAGAGTACTGATCCGATACCTCTTTCCCATATTACTCAACTACTTAAAACTCTGTCAGCAGCTTGGCGTGACTAAATTAATGTAATTGATAGCAGGAAACATTGATTTTCAATGTCATTGTCAAAGAAACTGTATTTAAAGTGGATCAGTTATGTCACTGATGATACTGAATCTACATATAAGGTCAGTATACTGATCCATTTATTGGATCAGTATCAAATTGGTGCATCCCCGCAGTACTTCAGTGTGATGCTAATTGTGTCTTGTTACTCATTTTCTTCATAAAATACAATATTATGTGTAATGTTGATCAATCAGAAAAAGCACATCACTGAGATGATGCTTTCATACAATAAAGAATGACACACAGTACTTGCTGTTAATGTCTGTGCATGTAAACATGTTTATTTTTCCTCCCTGTAATCTCCATTTTAATACAAGAACATTATGTGAACAAGTTGTGGATAATTCCTTCAGGCCAAGTCTGCAGTATTTACAGGAAGTGTGCACAAAGGGCTCCGAAAGTCAACCGTTAGGCATGTTTTGATTCTACAGGGTGCCATCCCTCGTCAAAGTCTGCGAGTGTGTCAGGGCAGACACTGGGACTGCACTGAACTACTCTTTACTCTCTTTAAAAAAGGGACAATCCTGTTAACACGTTTATATCAGTTATAAGATGAATGGGGGAGAAAAAAACCCCCAAAAAAACAGAACTGTGACATTTGAAATTTTTGTTCCCCAGCGTCCAAACTCCCTCAGGCACAACACATATTTTCCAGGGGACAGAATACTTCCTGCCTGCCCTTAAAATCTGACACACTTACAGGCTATAAACTCTTTTCGCAACAAAAAGCACACACACACACACACACACACACACACATACACACACACACACACAGAGTTCACAAAAGTCACTCTTTACTGCTTTCATGGCTCCAACATCAAACAGAAAACTTATTACCACATCAGACAAAAACCGCCATAAACTAATGGGGCAACATTTTTTTGTAGATACCAAAAGTCAAGTGCACGCTTTGGGGAGAAGAGTCCAGAAAACTAGGACACCTCCATTGAATCACACTCGCTGAAGATAGTAGTGGGCGAGTCTGTCAGGGGAAGTGCACGTCATAGGGCCTAAAGGGATGCACACTCACATCTCTGGTCCCTTCCAAGCCATTGAGATCATGATCTGAGTGTTTGTGATTGAGCTTTGGTATATTTTGACCATATTTTCATGGACAGAAAGACAAAAAGGGTAACGGATGTATGGATGGATTGAGAGATGCACAGCATGCCTGGATGGAGGTACAGATGGGTAGATCAAGTGACGGATAACTAGGGGAGCGTGACAGCAACCATCCGTATATGAACAGAAACATGGACATTAAGTGATGACCCATGCTATCACACACCACCCAAAGGACTGAGCCACACACATACATGTGCGCACACACGCATAAATCCACATACACAAGGGAAGAGCTATAATTGGGTTGCAGCAGAAAAGAAGAAAACCTGTGTTTAGCACCTGGGTCATATTGACACACCAGCACGCAGCTACTGTGAAAATGACGCAGACAAGCCTTGGAGAAAGATAAAAAACTGACACAGCAGCACAGCACTGAAACTGCAAATCTCTGCAGCACATGTGCGCGCACGCCATAAATCATACACTGTATGACTTTAACACCCATGACACATATGCACTATCCTACTAGAGCAGCTGCAGAAGACCTTTCCGCCCGCTCACAACTGGACAATCCTTACAAAGTACCCATCTCCTAATGTACAGACGGCTCACTGTCAGCTCACGCAGCTGGAGTGGGGTTTATACTGGTTAGACTAAGAGACTATCTAACCATTTACCCGACTGGGTCAGTAGGCTCAGAGGTTGAGAGGTTCTTAGCTGAGAGATGCTAAATACCACAAACACACACACACACAGAGCAAGAGAGCTGGCTAACCCCTCGCTCAATATTTACAGAGCTCTGCGGCAGTACCACAGCTGGAATGCAGCGGGCAGAGCGAGCACGCAGAGGGAACCGTATCAGTTTCTGGGTCATCTAGGGCTGCTTCACTCCGCATGAAGTCTAGACTTTGACTGCAAAACACGCCTGCGGATGCTCTACACTTAAACTGGTTCATATACTAAGAATGGGTGGACTCGGGGTGCGCGCGGGGGAGCAACACTGACAGTTATAGAAGCGCGGGGTAAAAGGTCGCATTACATTTATGAGTGTATTCCCTTATGCAACTGCTAAGAGATCACAGTTCATCATAAAACAACAAGTTTTTTCATCAGTTTTTCTTGTTTACTGCTTTTTTTCTCTGGAGTCAAAGAGTTGCTTGGCTCTGAATTTAGCCCGAGGAGACAATCAGCAAACTAAAGAGCAGGAACATGGCAGCGCTAGCTACAAGATCTCTTCTCACCCACCTATGTCTGTCTGACTGACTGTCTGTCTGCCACCTTCCCATCGCACCTTCAGTACCTACCTGCTGTTTTAATTAACTTCATACCACAGGGAGCAATTATGCAAGGCAACATTCATCTCATTTGAAGCTGCAAATTAATCTAACCTCAAGCTGCCGAAGGACAGGCGCACCAGTGTATTACTGCCAGCGAGGACACCAGTACATTAAAATGCCAAGGTGTTTTGTTTTTTTATATATATAAGGACACTTAATGGCTGTTAGTGCAAAGACATAAAAAAAGAGACGGAGAGATGACAGGAAACTTTGAGCCCTGAAGTTTTTGGTGTTGCTTAAACGCCGCAACTCTGAGTTTTCTGGAGAAAAAAAATGGGGAAATGAGTTCATTAAGATGGACAGATAGCAGGCCGGGCATACATCAAGGAGAAAACAATTTACATACCTTCATGTCCCTCAGGGAGCGAGAACACAGGGGGAGAAAGTAAACGTTGAGAGGGAGTGGGGAGGGGGGGTAGCAACGTGAGAGTGAGCAAATGAGAAGAAAGTGCAGGAGACTGGGATAGAGAGAGATGCAAAAAGATGAGAGAGACAGTGAGAAAGCATGTGTGAGAAAGCAAGTGTAAGAGAGTAAGCTAATGAGAGAAAGATAACAAGCTGCGGGGGGAGGGAGGGGCCGGGGGGGGGGGGGCACTGTCAGGCGAGAGGAGTGAGAGACACACGGCTCAGAAATTGGCATGACTGCACTTGAGGAGGTGTGAGGACGCCAAACAGTAGGCAGTGTCAAACAGATACACAACAGGATCTCACATGTGATGCGACTCAATAAGTGAGGCCAGGCACCCACCCCTCTCCTCAAAAAACTCACTCAGAGCTGCCTCTTACCACTAATCTGATTTCCTGGATTATGTTTCAGTATTTAAAACAAAAGACCAAAGCGCTCAAGTTTAATTCCATCAATTTATTTGGCTTATGAGTTACGGTGCTGTGTTTTACCTTCTCACTTTTCAGTTGCAACACTCCACTTCTATAGCTACATTTTAAGACCCTGTTAGGATAAAGAAATATTTATTTGGGCAAGCCGGCTAACAAGATACGGAGGTTTGCTGTGGGTAATAAAACTTGTTTTCGCATGTGTGTGCATTCCTTTTGACATATAGGTCCCTCAGGTGGCTGTAAAACTGAAATATAATGCTCCTGGCACGCTTCAGTTATGAAGCGGACGGCTACCGGCCAAAGCTGCGGACACACTGAACTTCACATACCGGGTTAATGGAATAGTGCAAGTTCGTGGTTTGTTCCTAAGTATGAGTTTGAAACTGCATTCCTTGACTGCCAAAGCTGCGCCAGACCTGCTCTAAAACCAAAGAACATCAATCTCTAACCCGCTATCAACCGCAGCCACACAGACACATATGCACATATAGGCCAAAACCTCACAATGCAACACAGAATCTCTCAGTTCAAGTATGTTTCACTGATAGAAACTCAAGATTTCACGTGAAATAATACTTCCTCGTGGACGACTAGAGTACCACAGCATTCTACTTCAGTGACACTCGCAGAAAGGCGCTTGAAACAGAAACAGGCGTCCCCGTACATCCCTTAGTAGTCAAGCTCTATGTGTGTGTGTGCGAGAGTGGCTTGCACATGTCCCTGCGCTTTTGCATCTAGGCTATGTTTGCCTGTGTTTGCCTGTCGAGTTGACACGATGGCGCCGGGCATGCGTGCGGCTCCATCACAACAGGGATGTCTTCGGTGGCTAACGGGGCATGTAAATGGACTCTCACTCTATCAGAGTCCGCCCGGAGGGGCAGAGGGACCGAGACGAGATGACGGCGTGGCCCCTGGGCGGCACCGCGGCTGATGTGAGGAGGAGAGAGCTGAGGCACGCCAAGAGAACGGATGCTGCTGTGGCCTATTACCAGCTACTGAGTGATCGCTGAGGAAATGCCAAGCAGCGGTTCTCAAGGTGGGGTCCTCGGACAAACAGGGGGACCTTTTAGGACCTGAAAGGGACAACCGCCAAGAAGAGTTGTTTCGGTTCCTTGTGCAGAAATTTCTGGGATTGTGCAAAAACAGAGGAACATAAAACTTCTGGAGCATATTTGTGCTCCAGATGTTAAAGTCACTGACCATGCATTCACAGCACCACCAGTTCAAACGTTGTTGCGTGTCATTTCCCATCTCTCTATCCACTCATTATCTGTCAACTCTCTGCACAAAAAGGAATCAAAACTGGCAAAAAAATACAAATCTCATAAGGCTCCTTAAGACAAAATATTTCAATTAGAGTGTCCAATGGTCTAAAAAAAGAGTGTAGGGGCCGCACCAAGGGT